>PVIJ01011160.1:0-56119 GCA_004024925.1 Scalopus aquaticus | reverse complement strand
TGTCTCTTTTGCTGTACAGAAGCTTTTTATTTTGATGTAATCCCATCTGTTTATCTTGTCTTTCACTTCCTTCGCTTTGAGGGATGAGTCTTTCAAGATTTTGCTGAGATGTATGTCATGTAGAGTTTTGCCTATATTTTCTTCTATACATTTTATGGTTTCAGGTCTTACATCCAGGTCCTTTATCCATTTTGAGTTGGCTTTTGTGCAGGGTGTGAGGTAGTAGTCTAGCTTCATTTTTTTTGCATGTGGCTGTCCAGTTTTCCCAGCACCATTTATTGAATAGACTGTCCTTGTTCCACTGCATTTTCTTTGCTCCTTTGTCAAAGATTAGCTGTTCATAGATATGTGGGTTTAATTCTGGGTATTCTATTCGGTTCCATTGGTCTTTCTGTCTGTTTTTGTTCCAGTATCATGCTGTCTTAATTATTATGGCTCTGTAGTATAATTTGAAATCAGGGAGTGAAATTCCTCCGTTTTCTTTTTAGTTAGTAGGGCTTTAGCTATGCGAGGTTTTTTGTGGTTCCATATGAATTTCATCAGTAGTCGATCTATTTCTTTGAAGAATGTCATTGAGATTTTTATTGGGATAGCATTAAATCTGTAAATTGCTTTTGGTAGGATTGCCATTTTGATAGTAAGGTTTACTTTTTGAGACACTCTGAATTGCAATTTATATTCCCTGGCATTATGCCTAGCAACATAGGAAGCAGCAGTAAAATTTGTAGATTATTGAAAATATTTGGTAGGTTTTGGAGGATTATTTTTAATTTCATTTGAAGCCAATGCATTTGTACGCTTGTACCATTGGTGGGAAAAGAAATGAAAATTATACAGTCATTATATATTTGATTTACTTAACTGCTTCCATATATGTTGAAGAGTAGTTAGTACTTGTTTGCATTGACACAGCATTTAGAATAACATTTAACTAAAAATGTCTAATAGGACTCCTGCATAACTCAGTTATACCCTTAATGCTCTGTATGTTTAGATTGACTGATAAAGTTGTGCTAATCACATTCTAAGCAAATGAGCAAAAAAGAGATGTGAATTAGGGGAAAAGACAAAAACCTGCTCTCATAAACCCCTTTCCTCTTTCATGGAAAAAAAGGAGAGATGTTTATCAAGTTCTGTGCACCCCAGCTGCCTAGCTCTTCTAAAATCCATAACAAGGGCCTCCCTGATGCCGCAAGGGGTTAAGTCTCAGCATTATGAAGCTATTCGCAGCCACTGCAGCACGGAGTTGGATCCCCCGCCAGGGAGCTTTCCAAATGGCGCAGCAGACCTCTCCTGCCTCGCCCGCTGCTCCCCTCAGGAGTGTACTTCAGTATATCTGCCAGTTCTGCTCCCCACTCTGTTGCTGGTGAAGCCTCTCACCACCCCACACCTCAGGTCTACACCCCAGTTCTTGTATGCATAAGTAAAAAAATCTTTAATAAAAATAAATAAAATCCATAACTAGTTAGATCAGTGATTAATCCTACCTCTCTTGTGTTGGGAAACCCATTGGCAGTGATAATCTTTTAATATTGAACTGAAGCCTTTGGACAGTGTGGCTTATTTCTGTTGTTAAATTCAGCGTAGTAGAGTCCATATCTATCTGAGTATCCTCCCATTCAAACTTACCCAACAGAGACCAGGAAGTTAACCTTTATATTGACACCATCTTTTATAGCTGCAAAGACATTTTGTTTCATTTTTAATGTATTTAATTTATTTGGAAAAAATATATTGTGAAGATAAATGTTTTCATTTATGAGATTTAGAAACAAGTTTTAGTCAATTGTATTATAAAGTTTTGTCCAAGTTAAATATAAAAATATGTGATAACAGTCTTGGTTTGTATCTCACCCTTTAGCATTTCATTTATGTATCCTTTGAGGTATTGAATTCTCCACTCATCACACAGTTGAGTACAGTGTAATTTTTGAGATGCTCCATTTTCTGTCACATATATGGGAGGATCACCATACTGAGTCAAAGTGAATCACAGTAATGACTATCTTGAAAATTCTGACCCACAGGTGGGTTTCTGAGACTGAGGCATATATAGGAACACACAGTCAGTTTACTGTCTTCTAATCTTACATACTTAACATTTAGTAGTTGCCAGTTAACATGATTACTTAGAGATGAAGGTAGGCAGGAGGCAAGTTTATAGTCATATGTATATTCACATGTACATATGTACATATATTGAAATGTATTCAAATGAAAGAATACATTTCTCAGTAAAACAGTATTTGAGAGGTGCTTTCCCATATATTCCATTTCAGGGAGATGGATAGCAAAGTAGCTAAATGTGGGGTAGAAATTTTATAGAGAGAGAGAACTTTTTTTTTTTGAGGCGGTGTTGGTTTACAACATTATATGTATTTAAGGGGCATTAGGTTCTCACCTCTCCAAATGTAAAGAATTTTAAATTTACAAATGTAGAAATGATTATTCATAATAGATATTAGTTTGTAAGATCTATATATAGTAGCCTCAAATATGAGTCACTGGGTTTGTTTTGTTTTATTAACTTTAAAATGTAGGTGCCCAAAGAAGCTATACAAACACAACTTCAGGCAAAAAAAAAAAAAAAGACCTTTAAGTAAAATTAATACAATAATCACATGAGCAAAGTTGAGGAGTCTCCTAAATCCCCATGGCACAGAGTAAAGCCATTTAGAACCCAGAGCAAGCCAATTTGGGTCAACCAGTTCTACCAAGTCACGATCATTCTGGTAGCTGGGCCCCTGGCTTGAGGGGTAGTTTCTTTCTGTGATGTACAGTGTAGTAAAATGACTTAATTCCAAGAAATCAGATGTGCCTTTGACATAGTTCTTTTCCTAGCGTGAGAATACTGGTAACCTGGACATATCCAAGCCTTGCTCTGTGCTCTTTCTTCCTAATGAGAAAGAAAAATATAATGAACAAAGTTTTTTCTCACATTTTGTTATGTGCCATGATGATCTTAGCATGTGACATCAAGCTGTTACCCAAATCCTTGACTTTGGGTTTCATCTGCATGGCGAATGTAACCTTCACCTTTCAAACTGGAATTTTGACATTTGAATATTATCCCCCCCAAATTCAAGCTTACGCTGATTAAAAGTTATACTTTGACAAATAACTCAGTAGTGGGCTACTGTGTACCCCCCTGGGAAAAAGTACAGTTGAACTCCTTTATTATTCCTTATGCCAAGAATTGGTCATTTGGTTGCCTTTGGGGAAGGAAGCAGAAGGCCTATCGTGGTGCAGGAGAGACATGGGCACTTTCACGCATGTCATAGTGTTGACAGATACAGCCTCTGTGTCGGGCACTTCTAACTTTAAAAATTGTGCAGGTCCTTTCCTTGACCAATTTCAAATCTGTCTATTATTTCTTGTAAGAGAATTTATATTCAAGAATTGTCATTGCAGACTAAGTAGCAAAAGGTTGAAAACAGCCCAAATGCTATCAATAGGTACTTATTAGTACAATATTCCACAGCCAGTAAAAGAAAGTTAGCACTTTGTATATCAACATGGAGAGAATGCCAAGATACATGTTTAAATTAAAACAGAGATCCAGAGTTTTTATTTTCTTCTGGGGAGAATGGGTTAATCAGACTTTTCACTTTGTACTTTTAAAAAATTTCAGTCCTTGTATATCTATGTAAAAAACACTTCTAAGTAAATGAAGTAACATTTTGTGAGTCAGTTTAAAATAGTCATAAAAAATTTCCTCAGAGGACACTGGTTTAGATGAAGAGACCCAAAGAGATGAGGCATCTTAGCCAGAAATACTGATTAGCAACAGACTTGGAATTAGAACTTGCTGCCTCCTGTTTCCAGATTAAAATGATGCTTTAAAAAAGGGAAAATTTTGAACTGTTAACTAAAATATTTTTAGTCAAACATTTGAAATAGCTTGGTGTGAGATTGTGACCTATGTCACTGTTTGTCTCTTGTAGGTGGTGGTGCAAGATGATACTTCGAAATCATAGTTATAATTTGTTTATATTCCTATGGCAAGACACTGCAAGCTGCCTACCCAACATTTCCATGTCTTTCTTCCTTGCCTTTTTCCCTAACCTTCCAAAGGGCTGTGTCTTCTATGGGAGTCCTGGCTCCTTCCCACCCTCTGAGGTCCCAGTTGGTGGTCAGGGCATTGCAGGGCCTGTGATGATTCCCTCCCGTGAGGCACAAAGGGAGTCAGCTAGGGATTGAAGGCTATTTCCTAGGACGTTTTTTTTTTGTTGTTCTTAAAAACAGGTAAGACAGTTATTCTCCCTCTCAGTGTTGATACATAAAGATGATGCCTGGAGCTGCTGCAGCATTTTGTGGCCATGGGACTTGATGAACTAGCTACAGGTGCCAGAGTGGAAAGGCAGAATGAGTTGGGTCCTTAAAGCCATCCCTGAGACTGCATTCACAAACCCTGTATCGCCCTTTTCTGGACTCAGGTGAGATAAATTCCCTGCTTTTCAAGTCATTTTAGTTTTGAGTTCTGTTACATGGTAATTCAAAGCATTCAAAACAATACAGCCTGTGAACTGTACCTGTCTTTATTCTCTTCTCTGACACTGGAAACTAGAGCTTGCAAAAGTATTTCTCAGTGACAGAACTGGCAATAGAAGTGACCATACATGACTGTGTCTTTGATTTCTCTTTCCTACTTCACTGCACTTAAAATGGAGTGGAGCAGAAAGGCACAGATAGGATAGAACACAGAAGTGAGTAGTTCAAATGATTTTCATTTCCTCACTGGGTTCTCAACTTGCAGGTCAAAGAATTTATTTGGGTGACACCCTGCCACACACACACACATACACACACACACACACACACACACACACACACACACACACACACACAGCCCAATTCAAATAACCAGTTCTCAATTCTTTTGGAGACAGGGTTATCCCTTGAATGTTTCACTGAAGCCATGTGTTCTTCCATCCTCCTGCCTTTGGTCATTTCACTTGAGCTCAGTACTGTTGCTGTGATGTCTGAAGTTTTAAAATGTGACTTAGCTCACCGATACGGTCCTTCATCACTTGGGGGTAGTCACCGGCATAAATGGGGTTGGCAAACCAGCCAAGGCAGAACTGTAGGTATCTCTCTGCTGGCTCTATGTCCTTGGGGTTACTAGTGTCCACAGGTTCTCCCCAATTGCAGTTTAATGAAATCCCCACCAGACCTTGTAAGAAAAGAGAGAAAAGGGTGGTGGGAGGCAGGAACGGCATTGCTGGTCTGGGAATTGTCTGTTCTCAGCACACATGAGAAGCTCGCCTTGCTGCCTGCTGCACCATGTGCGGTTGTAGGAGTGCCAGGCTTGCACATGGGCCTGCAAGAGGAGCCAGAATTCGTGGAGCTGCCTGACTCCTCCCTTTCAGCCCAGGGTGGCCTTTCCTTCCTACCTCCAGAGATCCAACATAAGTTCTATCATTTTTCAGTGTTGCTTATACCAATCCATTATCTCCCTTCCTCGGTCCTCCGGAGGCATCTCTTTTCTTTATACTGTAGAGGAGGCAGTCTAAATCTGACCAAAAACACTTTTGTTGTTATTACCTGTTTCTAAGATTTTTGCTAAAGTGTATTGTTTTTTTCTTGCTTGTCCTCTGGTGACTGGGCAGTATTTTTCCCTTAGGAGCTCAGTAATTTAGGAAAATACCAAAATCTGGTATTTCCTGAGAATTGGAACTGCAAATTCAGCAACCTGCCTTCTCTCCTTCTCTCCATATTCTCTACCAGTGACCCAGGGACCTGCCAAAGAGGCTAGGGTAGCATCTAAGAGATGGGAGGTAATCTGAAATAGTAGCTTTCAAAGTGGCCAAGAACATCAGCATCCCTTGGGAAGTTGATTAACATGCAAATTCCTGGGCCCTACCTCAGATTTACTGAATCAGAAACTCAGGTAGGGAGCCCAGCAATCTGTGTTTTAATATGGCCTCCACCGGACCCCAATGCTTGCTCAGGTTTGGAAAGCACTGATTTGGAAGAGCTAAATCAAGCCTACAAAATTTGGAGGTTTTATTTGTTACTCACAAAACAGCCTTATTCTTCAGCCTTCTCTCCCAATAATTCCTCTTTACCAGCCAGTAGTAACCAACTAGACAAACTGAGTCATGAGATTGTCTAATGAAGTGAAGTAGAACACCTGAAAATACTATTAGGGTGGGAGAGGGTGAAGTGGGTCAAAAGGTACAAACTTCAGTTGTGAAGTAGGTAAGTTGTGGGGATATAATGTACAGCATGGTGCCTGTTAATAATGCTGTATCACATATTTGAAAGAGATGCAGAGATTGAATTTTAAGTCCTCATCACAAGAAAAAAAATTATTTGTAACTGTCTAGTCATAGATGTTAACTAGACTTGTGGTTTGTGATCATTTTTCAATATTTACAAATATTGCATCATCATATTGTGTACTTGCAACTAACATTACATGTGTCAATTACACCTCAAAAAATAAATTTAAAAAGGGCATGGTATATCCCTAATATATCTAATAAATGTAATACATATATGGTCCTCAAATAACATCATTTTGTTCAATGTCAACTGGGATTTTATTTTCTCATCAATGTTATAATGAAATGACTTCGAATGAAATGACGTTATTCAATTTTTTTGTTGTATGTTATTTCACTTAAAGTCATCATTTTCAAGGACCTATTGATGATATTAAAAGAGGATTTAATGTTTTTGTGCATAGAAGAAACACATCTATTCACCTTACTACCTTTTATAGACAAATCTGAAAAGTGACCTTCATGTTTATTACTAAAGATATCTTCAGATCTCTACCCTTTAGTCACGGTTAAAGAAATCATATGCCTAAGGTAGAAAGAATGAGAAGCTCTCTTCCTTACATGAATTTGAGGGTCTGGTATGCTCCCAGCGACCCCTTTGCCTTTCTGCTCTCTCAGATTATCCACCTTCAGCTGAGAGTCACTGGGGTCTTCCCATCATATCTAATTCCTCTTCCCCGGTCATCACTACCCCCTACCCTCATCAAGTCCTGTAATGTCACCCAATCCCCTCCTCCCTTCTCAAGTCTTTCTGGTAGCCTTGTAACTCATGTTGGGTCACTTTTAGCACCTTCTCTGAGTGTATCCTTCACTGTCGCTGCCTAACTAATGCCTGATGCCTGTAGAGACCACCTGCACTGCAGCTCTTTCAAGCAAATCCAATCTTTTTTCTCACACCCCAATACTTAAGGTAGTGTCTGTCTTTTTCTTTATTGTTGCTTCCAGTTCTTTCTCCTGTGCCTTCAAAAGCCCAGGTCCTTTGAAGCCCATGGTATCAGGGGAGCACTCCTAATCCTACCTCACTGCTGTCCTATACCAACATACCATTACTTTCACTCATTCAGAGACGTTAGCCCCTTGCTTACTATCCACCCACCACCATTCCTCCTGTCACCTCACAAGGCAGTTTGGACCTATATGGGCAAATTTTCACAGGCGTGTGCTTCATCCCCATGGCTCCATCCCCCATTGTAAGCTCTAGAGAGCAGTCATTTTATCATGTAGGCCACAGTGTGCAGCAGTGCACAGTTGATAGGACCCTTCCTCATTAATATTCATGGGAGGGAAGTGAAAAGGTGCTATGGAATAGTCTGGTTTTGAGGTGGAGCTGCAGGGGATGAGCTCAGCCTCAGCCCCCTAGGGCAGGATGGACTGACATTGGGAGTTGTTCCTCCACTTTGAACCCAGCCTTCACCCCTGGAAGGGCCCACCTCACCTTAATGATGTGGTGTGCGGCCTTGTACAGACCCGTGCTGTGGAGCTTGAGGCCTGGTGCATGGTGGCCTGTCTCATAGCCTTTCTCTGCCATTGTCTATAGGTATGCAAGTGGGGACCACAGGGCTGTGAGAAATGGCAGGACACATGCCAATCCAGGAAGTGGGTCTCCTCACCTACAGAGGGCCCTGCTTACCCGAGGATCACTGAAGGTAACCCAGTGCTTTACCCGCTCCCCAAAGGCTTCGAAGCACAGATTGGCATAATCACTGAAGTATGTGGTCCTGCTCATGTTCTGCCACCCGCGGTATTTGACCTGAAGCTGCTGCAAAGAGAAGAAGAGAGAGAAGCAGTTTTCTCAAAGATCTGGCTGCAGAGAAGTCTTGGAGCTGATTGGCCAGGTTTGTGGGAGAAACATGGATGATTACATCTACAGAGGTTGTTTAACAGAAAGGGGGAAAAAGATGCCCTTCTTGGGTGCTGAGACTTGAATATGGTGGAGTGATGAACCATGAAACAATTACACGTGGAGATAAGCTGTGTTACCCAGCTGTATGAATGTGGGAGGGAGCGGAGAAGGTTTGAGATGTCGTGCTTAAAAGATGCTTGCTGGAATGAACATATAAGTAAATTTGCCGGGAAAGAGGTCTAAAAATGGGAAAAGAATCTTGACTACAAGTTCTAAAGGAAAAAGACATGATTCTGGGCATGGAAGCTCTGATTAGGACTTTGAGGGTCAGGCAGATGCCAGAAACCTCCCAGAAGCCTTTGTTCTGCTTTCTTGGGTACAGGGCTGTCTCCCAAAGGAATGTGTCTTCTCATGACATGGCATTTTTCCAAGATTCATTGTTTTATTGAGTTTACCTGATGGGTTTGTGGGGATGCCAAAGGGGCAGGATAGTGAAAGTGATTAGCAAAGAAAGAAACTGAAAGGTGACTTCCGGGTCACCTCCCTAAAACCTGCTTCCTGCTTTATGCCCCCAACCCCAGTTTAAAGGCCTTTGGGGGGCCTTTCCCCACTCTGAACCCCAATCACTCCAGCTAGGGGCTTTCCACACCTGGTCCCAAGCTACTTCTGCTCCCCTCCTGTCTGCTCCCCAAATCTACTTGAATCCCTTGTCTAGTCCTTCCCTGCCTCCACACCAACCCCTTAGAGCAGCAGCCCACAAGCATAGCACCCCTTCCTCCCATCTCATGTCCCAAACCTACAAAGCACTAATGGCCTCTTCTCAGCAACACCTCCCCGCAGCCCTGTCTCCTTCCTTTGACCCCCTGAGACTACTCAGCATCACCTGCCCTGTGTCACAGAGTTACAGACACACTACAGGGAGGCTGTGATCTCAATGGGGCCTTGTTGAATGATGAAAAACTTGTTTGAATGGTGATATCTGACTTTCTTAAGCATCTTAAGACTTCATGCAAGTATCTGGGGGAGAGCGTGCTCAGAAATGAGGGCTATGGCTCAAACAGACTAGAAAAAGAGGCTAAATGTTGTTAATTATGTCATGTGCTCAATTTTTAGTCAAAAGATGTTTCTTTATAGTTTGTTTTGTTGTTTTTGGGGGGAAACATCAAAATCCACCTTCACCACTCATGAACACCAGTGAGACCTGCCTCCCCTGGATGAGTCTGAGAGATTTCTTTCTCATTCCTTCCCTTCTTTGCATCCCAAGCCAGACTCTAGACCCCAGCCTCTGCCCCACCTTGGAAACCCCGAATTAGGCTCCCTCGAGCTGAGTCGTTCTCCCAATGGACTCATGATTCTGCGCCTGTCCTCGCCTGGGGAAGATCCCAGTGGTGCAAGGTCACAATGGGAGTGATGTTGCTCTTCAGAAGGGCATCCGTGAAATCACTGTGGAACTGGAGTCCCTTCTCATTCACCTGGTCAGCTGAAGGTAAACTAAAAAGGGACTCGCTGAGAAAGGACATTGGCCTTGGCCCACAGTGTAGTGCTGCTGGCCCTGTGGCTTTTCTTGGGCCTGGAAGCACCCTCCACCCACCACATTCAGGTCTTATGGGGGGCTGGGGGGACTACTCCTGGGAGCCTGCAGAACTGGGAGAGCTGCCAGAAGAGACCAGCTTCATGGGCTGCCTCCCCTCCCCAGGGCCCTGCGGCATTCCTGAAAGACCAGCATGGCCAAGGGGGCATGGGTGGGCTTGGGAGAGGCTGCCCTTGCTCACCTCGAATGCCTGTGTAGGATCCGGGGCCAAGACAAGGAGAATTGGTAATGGCTCACACACAGCTCCCTCAGCAGAACAATGTCCTGTGCAGATGGGGTGGGGGGGTGGGATGTCACCTAAGGGCCTAGGGACAGGGCCAAGGTCATGCTGTACCCCCCACCCTGGCCAAGGCTCACTCCTCTCCATACTCTTAAGGGTAGGGAAGGAACTGTTGCCTATACAATAGTTGTGAAAACCCTTGCCCCACTTCCTCTAGGGGATAAAAGTCAAATAAAATGCAAAATATGGGGCAATTTGAGAAGTCCCTCAGGTGTTCCTAATAAACTTGGGTGACAACTCCCCCAAGAAGTCAATCCAGAGAAGAAAGTGGGTACTGAGCGGAGGGACTGAAGAGAGTTAGTGCTACTCACTCCATCGGGGTTTGATTCACAAGCAGGGGCCATGGTTCAGCCACTGTAGCATTTAGGCTTTGGGCCTTGGCTTGAACTCATTGCTTGAACTAAGGCACTGGCTCAGGTGGGCCCCTGCTTTCCTCCTAATCCAACATCCTGGCACATCCCAACCTCAGTCACCACTGGCCTAGCCCCCTCTGATTAGACTGGAGTAGAGGGTGTTCAACAGAGCACTGGGTTGACTTTGTTACCTAGGCCTCCCCAGTATGTCAATGCCTGCCTCTCAGGCGTGCACCCACACACATATCCCACTCACCTGGACCTTGTAGTAGCCATCACAAGCCACATCTGCTGTCTCGTCCCCAAACACCTTCCCCTTCCTGCTGTGTGTGAAGGTGTCCCAGATACTGGGCCCTTTCCCGTCCTTGTCCCAGACACCCTCTGTCTGGAAGGCAGAACTGCCCACATCCCAGGAGAAGCCTGCAAGCAGAGACCCCACTCTGGGCCCTAGCCTCCCCCACTACCCCCTGCCAGCAGCCTGCTCCTGTTTCCCTAGGAGTAAAATCTTGTGGTGTGGGGTGTGGAAGACATGACACATGAAACACATTTTCTTTTACCATAATTTTAGCTCTGATTAGCATTTACTGTCCGTATAGCAACTTAAAATATCTGTTAGGAACTTCTTTTATTTTTGAGAAACTATCTTTTCTTCATCTTACCTGACAGGATGCTGACACCAAACTTTTTGGCAAGCCAGCCAAGGGGACAAACTCACAGACAGACCAACAGAGGAGTGGGCATACCAAGTGGGAAGGTTCCATAGTAGAAGGAGGCTCCTTCCATGGATCCCTTCCTGGTGGCCTCCAGCCTGGACACCAGCAGTGGCACCAACCAAAGGGTAAAGCCCGGCATCAGCTTCATGGTACCTGGCCCTCCCCCATACCTGAAAAAGCATAACCTGGTAGGGTAGACCTATGTGCTGGGGTTGGAGGACCAGATCCCAATTTGTGACAAAGACTAGTAGGGGATGAGGACAAGAAAAAGTGGGGACACTTTATCTGGAGAGGTTTTGGCTTTGCTGGTCAATGGCTCACAATCAGAGACAGACACATTCACCATGCCTGTGTTAAACACTGTCTGGACTTGAGGGGCTCCAGTTCTGCTGGGCAGGTTCCAAACCACTTTTCTGATGGTGGGGAGTCCCAACATATAACCTGTGAAAGGCCTGATCTAATGGGGAATCCCCTCTGTCTTAGGGAAGTTCCAGTCTGATGGAGGAGATGAGACAATCACAGAGTTGCTGCAGCACCCCCACCTGCACACTGTGGTGTGTGCACAAGACAGACCCCTCCCTAAGTTGGGGGTTATGAGCAGGATTGTCATCTCAGGGCTTCTGGTCCTGAAAGTCAGGAATATTCTCTCCCACTGGGATCATCTCTGATGCCAGCCTAGACAACTTAGCAACGGTAGTCCTCAGTCCCAGAACTCCCAGAGCAGCAACTGACGGCAAGAGTGTGCTCAGACTGACTCCCAGGGCTGTGCTGTCCCCTGAGAGCAGAGTCGAAGGCCCTGGTTGGGGGTGTGGTCACTGATTAAACCCTCTACAAAGAGCTTCAAAAGCCACATTCAGCAGGGTGGGTGAGAATGCTGAGCTGGCCAGTGGGGCCTGAGTCAGCACTCAGACAGCTGTGTCCAACTAGGCTCTGGGCACAGCCCATCAATGACCCTCCCAGGGTCAAGGGCAGTGACCCAGTCCTTGGGGTTTGTGACACTTTCAGCACACCACAGCTTTTGAAGATCAAGGTGGAGTGGCAGGTAGGGACAAGAGAGTATGGACATTGGTCTCTGTGTGTGCCCTTCCTTGCTGCCAGAGAAAATTCACACTGGGAGGTAAAGTTGACTTGTCCACCTCATCCTCCTCTCTTTGAACCCCACACTCATTCCTCCCTTTGCACTCACTCGTACAACCAGGACTGCCTGTAGAACACACCCTCCCTGGGGGCGCGGCATCTGCGGCCCCTCACCTGGCTGCCCAGGTGTCCCACTGTGGCTTCCTTCCCTGCAGTGCCCTGAACCTCCCCTTTTTCTCCTGAATCTCCATTCACCTCACTCAATCCCCAGCCTCCCTGCCTTAGCTGAGCCCTTGCTGTGGCTCTCTTAACAGGTCTTACCCCTTTGTGGTTGATTAATTTCTTCCTACTCATCATTTAGGTCTTTGAGGGGCAGCACCGCCTTCAGGAAGCCTTCCCAGATCCATCCACTCAGGTTAGGTGCTTTGGGTTTTCCCTTCCAGTCCTGCACTTCCATATCAGGGGTATGTGTCCCCATATCAGGGGACACATGTGCGTCCTGCTCACTTGTAGGTTCTTGGGAGGCAGGCCCTTGCTTGCTTTCCTCAGCCAGCATCCACATTGCCAGCACTGGTCGTGAACACTGTGGGTTGAATCTAAATAATAGAGTGATTACCCTAAACATGGCTAACATTTATTGGGTGTTTCCCTGTCCAGGCATTTTCACATATTGACTCATTTAATCCTCCCAATACCTCTTTGGGAAGCAGAAGTAGCCTTGGCCTGGGTAAGAGGTGGGAGTATGGTACATGAATTTCCAAGCCCACGACAAGGCAAGTTTAACTGCTGTGTGACAGAAATTGGTCCCTTCTGGACCTGACCACCATTCAGGCCTTGCTCTGAGGTTGGTCCCAGCACTGGCCCATTTGAGCTCCTCCACCATCTCCAGCCTGAGTTCCTCCAGGCCTTGCCTCTGGGTGTGTCCAGAGCTTTGCTGAGGGAGGTCTGGGCTACGACTGCTCCCTTGGGCTTTCACGGGCAAAGCCTTTGCTGAGTGGATGAGGGCTCTTTTTCCCAAATGCTGAAGATACTGAGGCACAGCCACGGGGCAGAAATTGCTTTTTGGGCTGGATCACTTTGCAAATAAGAGGCTAAGAGATGGAGGAACACTGAGTAGGACTAGCTCCCTCACCAGAACTCCCCCCAGTCTGCCAGCCATCCTTTTCTCCACTAACACTTCTTGAGTCCCCAGTAATTGCTCCAGGAGTTCTGGGGATCAGAGTGAAATGGAACTGGTCTGTGCCCTCCAGGGGCCCAGGATTGCTGTAACAGGGAGGTCAGGAGGGAGGCAGGGAAAGGAAGGGGATTCTAAACTCTATGGCGCATCAGACTATAGAGGGAGGGTGTGCAGCCCATTGCGGCCTGGCTTTACAGGGGAGACAACGGTAGACGTGGCATTTGAAGGACTCTGAAGTGTTTGCTAGATGGTGTGGAGCAGGGAAGCATAGGAACAGAAGAAGCTTAGCAAAAGCTCAGGGTGTTTGGGAACCAGGAGCTTGTATCTTCTCTCCTCTTGCTTCTGTCAAGCGGTGCCAGGCAGAGCAGTGTCTCTCCTTTGGGTGGGCCTGTGCGAGTGTGGGGCTGCTGGTGTGCTGTCTGCCCTGGTGCTGCTGTCCACCTCGCCAGGCCCCTGGGCTCTAGGGACTATGCTCTTCTGGCTGAGGCAGGCAGGAAACATAAAACATTCAGAGTTGATGTCATCTCTGAAAAATGGCCTCTGCCCACAGAGCCAAGGGCTGTGTTTGTGTTGGAAGGGATAGCGAGCCTGGCATGACCGGGTGCTTGGGGTCTGTTGGTCGGACAAAGTTTCCACTGTCTTATTCCCATTCTCTTCCCATGAGCTCCAGGCTTGACTCTGACTTGAAGGGCCGTGGGCCTCACTGCTGGGTGATCCCCTAACCCACCATCCCCACAAATAACATACATATTCATATTCCAGGGGCTGCTTAGGCCCTGCCTAATGCCTGGGGCAACAGGACAGGGCCCCTCCCTTGGGCAGGGACCTGAGTTCCTGGGGACCAGACCTGGCTGAAGAACAAAGTACATGGAGGGGGCCCCTTTTACTTCCTCCCTTCCATTTCCACAAGGGACTGCAGCCTGCCAGGCACAGGCTGTAGGCCAAGCTCTGTGACTTTCAGAGACAGATTTGGTTAAAGCCAAAGGTCTGGCCTTGGGTCCTAGGGAGCACCGATGCACCCTAGCACTGAGTGTGCTGGGTGTGGGCATAGGAGAGATGCAGCCAGGGGCTCGCTGGGCCATCCCAGTCTACTCTGTGTCTCAGGATCCTTCAGAGCAAGTCAAGGGGCAAGGGTGAGAAGGACACTGGAGATTTAGGAAAATGTGGGGGTCATGCCCCCACGTTGCCAGTAACAGCGGTGGGATCCAGCAACAGGCAGGCCTTCACTGGCACTGAGGTTCCCCATCCGTGAAATGAGAACTGCTTTTTCAGCTTTTTCAGCAACACCCCATCCCCTACCCAGCCCCTACCTGCGGGGCCAGTAGTTCTTTCTCTGGCTGGAGCAGCTAGTCCTTCTCTTTCTAGGGGGCTCCCTAGCCCCATCCACACACGCCTTTTGCCTCCCAGTCTTATAGCCCCTCTCAGCCCTGCCCGACTCTGAAGTCAAGGGATAAGCCCTATGGGCAAGCTTCAGTCCTCTCATGCTGTGTGGCACTGGGCCAGCCACTAGGCCCTTGTTTCCTCCTCTGTGAAAACTGGCTACTAGCTGTTGGAAGTCTTCCTTTGCTCTAGAGTTCTGTTAAAGAGGTGCCAGGCTGTTTTCAGTGGTCTTGGTTTGGGTTTTGGGTAGGCAGGGAGTCAAAGTACCCTGAAAATGCTGGGATGGAGGTGGAAGATTTTTAGGGTTCAGAGTAGGGCTGGTTTAGCCCCTCAGGGGGTTGTGGGGAGTGTGTGTGTGTGTGTGTGTGTGTGTGTGTGTGTGTGTGTGTACAAGCACCCCTGTCCCCAGGGAGTGGTAGGGGGAAGGGTACCCTGGGAACAGAGAGGACAGGGGCAGGAACAGGGTTCTTGCTGGACCCAAGTCACTTTTTCCTGAGCTTTCTTCCAAGGACAGAGCAGGGACAAGTCCTCCACCAGTGACAGATCTTTGGCGGACAGTGTGGTAGAAAGCCCAATGGAGAAGAAGAGAGGTCTGGGGAGCAGAAGAGGGCAGTAGTTAGGGTTGAAGATTCTGGAGTCAGATATAACTTTGAACCCTAGCTCAGTATCTGCTGCTTGTGTTACACAAAAGTTACTAAACTTCTGAGTCATTTTTGATGTAGTAATGGGGACTTACAGTAGTACCTGCTCATATGGCCCTTTAAACGTTAAATGACAGGACAAATGTAAATGCTTAATGCCATGCCTGGCAGAGAGAAGAGTCCAACAAACGATCCACATCATCGATGCCTTCGCAATGTGGAGGTTGAAATCCAGCACGGCCATTAATAAGAGTGTTCCGCAGAGGGCCCCCTTCCCCCACCACTCCCTTAGGCTCCCTAACGGCCTGACAGGGTTTCCATGATCTGAGAGCTGTGCTGGACAATGCCAACATCCTGCCATGCTGTGGGCTCTGCCAGAGTCAAGCTTCTGTCCCTACTGAAGTCACCAGAACTCCAGTTGCTGCTTGAGGGCTTGGTGGTCAGGGGTCAGCAGATTTTGAGCGCTGCTGTTACTTGTGTTACCAAATTAAGGTATTGAAATGAATTTGTTCCTATTTAACCTTGAGCCATACTGCCTCTTTGTGAGCACCTTTGGAAGGAGTTCCTGCAGGTCAAGAGCAAGATCGCAAGATCCAAGTCATCTTGTTTCCCTCTCAACTCTGGATGTTTGGAAATTCTGAGATACATTTGTGGTCTGTCCCTGCACAGGACTTGAGTTATACATTGCTGTGTGTTATCTTACTCTCCCTTCTCCTCGATTTCCTTGACCATTATCTTTACATCCTGCCGAAGTATATACAACTCTGCAAGCTGGTTCTCAAATCCTTTTTTTGGAATGAGACTGAAGGAATTTTCAGGATATTTCAATGACTTGTGGCATCTCATATACGAAATTGAGACTGTTCCAGTAAATCTGAAATGAATTGACACCCTATCCACAGAGGATGGACCTGTGTGTATAGGATTTTTGTGCACATGTGTGCACAATCACACCCACACGCACGCGCACGTGCGCGCGCGCACACACACACACACACACACACAAAGTTTTTTCTTTGGTCCAGATGCTAACATAGGCAGTGAAACTGTTGGTTCTAAAGGGAAGATCCTACTCAGCAGTGGCCTTGGACTCTTGCAACACAGAGGTTGGGGAGGGGATGGTAGTTTGAATAATGGCCCCAGATGGCCTGAGTCTGGAGCCTGTGGAGGAGGATGATGATGACGGTGACGACGACGACGACCACGATGACAGATCTGGAAGCAACCTACCAACTTGGCCATTGCTTCCCTACCAAGGCTCCTTGGTCTGAGCTCATCTGCTGGCAATTTCTCTGGCTGTTTCTTAACTTTTTTGTCCTCATTTCTATTTTTGGGTGCCCCTGGGCTGGCTGCAGAAAACCCCAACCAACCCTTCAGTTCATGAAGGGTAGAAAGGGTGAGGTACAGACAGAGGAAGAGTCTTAGTGAAAATGGGGATAAAGCTTCCTTGACTTTTCTCTCAGGCCATTCTCCTGTCTCTTTCAGAACATCCATCACAGACCTCACTTCACTTTTAGGAGGTTGATTGGAGTATCTCCTTACTGGGAGCTTAATTTTGTCTATTTATTTTTCACTATTGAATTCCTGTGGCTTTGCCCAGAGCAAAACTATTTATTTAGGAATGAATGAAGGGGTTTTGTTATTACCTTCACTCCTGCATTGATGGTGTGAGAACAAGCTCCTGGGATCATCCCTGGGCATGGAGCAGGCCTGGGGTGGAGCCTGGGGGTCTGGTCTGACAGGTCTCAGGGCTACATAGAGCACCTCATCTGGGAAGAGGGACCCTGGTTTTCTTCCACAGAGTGTCTCAAAGAAGGATGTTGGTGAATCCATTCATAGGGTACGTGTACAAGGGGACCCAATGATGATAGGAGTTTTCTAACACAATAGCCAGGAGTCAAAATTTTAATGACAGTGAGAGATTCTAAGGTTTATCTATCATCTATCATAATTTTAAATTTAAAATTTTACGCAGCAAACTCATGAACATATTCACGTTACAAAGAAATGGCATCCACTTTCCATGCTACCCTTAGAGAGGTCCACACAGTTATTTTGGGTTCCTGTGGTGGGGGGGGGGGTAGGATATCCTCAGATTCCTTGCAGCCAGAACCCAATTACTGGCATCAACCTAGACTACCAAGTGGAATAGTAAAGCTACAAAAGGAGAAATGATGGCATCTATATCAAACAGCTGAAGGGAACCTCCAAGAAGCTTCTGCCAGAAGTTCGTGCCAAGGTTGCTTTTGAAAACCCGGCTGATGTCAGTGTCGTATTGTCCAGGGATATGGGCCAGCAAGCGGTTTGCTGCTGCCCCTGGAACTGCTCCCACTGGAGCCGCTTCACCCCTGGAACCTTCGCTAGCCAGATCCAGGCAGCCTCTGACAGCTGCTACTTCTGCTCGCTACTTCCGCTCCTGATCCCACCAGTCTCTCACGGAGGGGTCTTCTGTTAACCTGATGCTACACGAGCTACCACTGCTCAAGTAACAGACGCTCCATGGTGCCACGTGGGCTCTGCCAACCCCTGCAACCACCAGGGGGCGCCTCTGGGTCTCAAGTGGTGGGTGCCTCCTGGGAAGTTCTGCGCCTGCGCAGCGCCAGCTCCCATGAGCACCCGCGAGAGGGCGGCTGATTCCCAACTTCAAAGATGCCCAGAGATGGGAAAGGAAGAGCAGGCCGGTGCTGGAAGCCTTGTGACCAAGGAGGAATTTGGTGGAGGGATTTTCCCCTTCAGGGTGAAGGGTAACCCCAGCTCCCTTGTTTACAGCTTCTCGCCCTGAGGTGGCAGAGGGGCCTGAGGGTGCACCCCTCTGGGAGTCCCTGAAGAGACCATCCGCCGCTCCCACTGCTCAGGGCTCAGATTACGGGTAGGAACAACCACTGCGTGGTCTTAAATTCTTCCACAGACTTAAACGGAAAATGGAGATAAGGTTGATGGAAAATAGTGAAAAACAAAAACCAAAAACATTCCTGAATTATAAGGAACAAATGACGGTAGGCCCCTTCTTGTCCTCTTGTGCCTCTCCCCCAGGTCATTACTGTGACGACCGGCGGGGTCCCTCCCCGTATTTCCTCTGCATTTTCATATAAATTAGGTACTTACATATACAGGTGGTTTTGTTTGTTTTTCTACCTTGGTGAAGGTAGATAGGTGATATTGCTTGGCAACTTGCTTTTTTCATTTTACAATGTAGATCTTTCTGGAAGTCTTTGGATCATTACATCCAGCTTGGCCTCATTCATTTTAATGCGTTCACAGCTTTCCTTGGTAAGGCTGTTCCATAAAAGCCAACCAGTCCCTGGTGGATGGACATTTTTTTTTCCAATGCTGTTTTATCATAAAGAATGCTGCAGTGAATATTCCCGCACGTGTAATTCCATAGCTGAGTGTATATCTTTTCCTAAAAGTGGATTAGTCGATTGTGATTTTGAGGGATGTTCATGAGGAGGAACCACATTCTTTTCAACTGAAGCGTATATAAACATCCGTGTTTATCTAACATAACCAGTTAGAGAATGAGAATGGGATGGTGGCTCAGAATGTGGGGGCCAGTGAACCAGCTGCGGGGTGATTGGGGAAAGGCTTGGCTCCTGCTGGGAGTTGGGTGGCAAGAGGGAGGTATATTTGCTCTAGTTAATCCCTGAAGTAACTATTACTGGTCCAGAGTTTTACAGGTTATAGACTGTATTTCTGTTCACAGATAATCTCGTTGAACCCTGCTGAATGAGAAAGGGCACCATTACTTGTTTTCACCCCATTCTGTAGATGAAGAAACTGATGCTGAATTGCGCACTCAGTGACTATCAGGCCTGGGATCTGAGACTAATTTTCTACGATAACAGCTGCTTTCCCCTTTCTCTGTCTCTGCCACTTGTTCCCTCCTCTTCCCTCCTTCTACACGAAACCCTTCCCATACAATGCTGTCCTCAGGACCACTCCCCAAAGCCAACTCTGCAGGTTCTAGGAATATGCAATGAGAATAAGGGTTGGTTGGGATTTACCTGCAACACACCTCCTGAGGCTGTCCCAGTGTGGGAATTTATAGTTTCTTAGTGCGCAGAAGGTGGAGCCTGAATTTCTTCCTACCAGGTCCTTGACCCCCAAGGCCAGAAAGTTACCTAAATTTGGAGAATAAATGATTGGGAGAGAAAAGAATGCATAAATGAGTACATTTATGGAAAAGCAAAGACCTGATTTGCAAAAGTGCTTTATCATCAGACTCTGTTTGATTTTTCATTGTGTTTATAACAATTTTTTCCTATCTTTTTTCCCTTTTGTGTTCTTACTCAAATAGGATCTTCGTATGTGTGCAGTTTTGCATCCTGTTGTCTGTTTTACTTGAGAATGTAGGGGCAAAGAGACAATTTCCCCTACCTCTTTGGGTTCTTTTTTTTTTTAAGATTTATTTATG
Source organism: Scalopus aquaticus (assembly GCA_004024925.1). NCBI lineage: Eukaryota > Metazoa > Chordata > Mammalia > Eulipotyphla > Talpidae > Scalopus > Scalopus aquaticus. The sequence goes on along the minus strand of PVIJ01011160.1, from coordinate 36,363 downwards.
CATACAAGAACTGGGGCGCAGTCCAAAGGTGTGGGGTGGTAAGAGGATTCACCAGAGACAGAGCGGGGAGCAGAACAGGCAGATCGATTGAAGTACACTGCTGAGGGGAGCAGCAGGGGAGACAGGAGAGGTCTGCAGCCCCATGTGGGGATCTCCCTGACCAGGAATTGAACTCGTGCTGCAGTGGTTGTGGATAGCTTCATAGATTGAGATTTATGCTGTTGTGCCACCAGGGAGGCCCTACTCTTTGAGTTCTTCTTGAGCTGATCAAGCAATCAGATCAACATCAGCTAGATTGGTAGGAGGAAAGAACAAATTTAATTACATATGTATGGAATACCAAAAGCCATAGGTGGTAAAGTCAATGGGAGCAAAATGAGGGTATACATCCTGAGCTAAGAAGTGAAGTAGGGGTGCCTCCCTAGTAGCCTACAGTTAAATGTCATCTTAAATATCAGTGTTATGACCACTGTAGCCTGAGTTAGATCCCCCACCAGGGCTGACCCACATGGCGCAGCAGACCTCTCTTGTCTTGTCTGCTGCTCCCCTTAGCAGTGTGTTTCAGTCGATCTGCCTGTTCTCCTTCCCACTCTGCTTCTGGTGAATCCTCTCAACACCCCCCCCAAACCCCACCCTGCACCTCTGGCCTGTACCCCAGTTCTTTTACAAAATAAATATAAAGAAAAAAAAAGAAGCGGGATAGGGAGCTGGGACTTAAAGGAGAGGGTGATTCACATGATGAAGACCAGATGCTCTGTAAGTTAGATGTTACACTGCCATGAAGATAAGTTTCCCTGATAGAAGGCTTATTTTTGGTAAAAATCCTAATTCTGGATAATACACCAAGTTTTCATTCTTCTGGGGAATTAAAGGAATGAACCCACAGGCCTTTGGTTGACCTCAGCTTGAAATAATCCACATGCCAAAGTGACACGTCTTGGGCAGGCCTGCTGTGAACATCTTAGGGAAGCCTGTTCCTCTTGAGGATGCCTGTCCTTCATGATCATACATGTTTCTCTGTTAATATACCATATGGTAGTGATTTCTAGGAAGGCCCCCTGTTGTCCTGATGAGACTCGGGATATATTACCCCTAAAATATGGCACAATTCTCATGTGAGACGTGTCTCCCTTATACCTGGGAGGAAGGGTATCTCCAAATCCAAAGGATACCTGGAAGATTACAAACAAACAGGCATTGCTGGGGGCCTCCCTGGTGGCACAAGGGATAACACCTCAGCACTATGAAGCTATCACCAACCACTGCAACATGAGTTTGATTCCTGCAGCTGACTCACATAGTACAGCAGACCTCTCCTGTCTTGCCCGCTGCTCCCCTCAGCAGTGTATTTCAGTCAGTCCTCCTGTTCTGCTCCCCACTGTCTCTGGTGAATCCTCTCACCACCACCACCACCATATCTTGGCCTACACCCCAGCTCTTGTATGCATAAATAAATAAAATAAATCTTTAAAAAAAAACAAAAAAATAAAACAGGCATTGCTTATGTTTCCCTAGATTACTACCATTTACCTCATATTCTCTAATCTATCATATTTCTACACAACTGTCCACTCTTCATCAAATCCATCACAAAAATACTCAGGTTTCATTATTTCTTCTGGTCTTCATTTCCTTCTGAAGGCTCTGTGGCATATAAAACTTAATTTTTATGCTTTTCTCCTGTTAATTTATCTTTTTCAGTTTACTTTTTAGGTCCATCTGGGACCCTGAGAGGTTTAAGGAAAACTTTTCCTTCCCTTGTAGTTCGTACTTCCTGGTATTCACGTGTAGTGTAATATGCACCCACCCCGGCCCCCACCGCACCACCCCCTTGAACCTGCGCTAGAACTAGTGACTCACTTCTAATAACTAGAATACAGCACAGTGAGGGGAGGTCACTTCTAAGGCACGCAGAAGAACTGCGTGCCTTCCAGGTTGCTTGCTGGCTCTTAGGGAAGCCAGCTGCCAGGTTGTGAGCTGCCCGTTGGAGGTGCCCACAGATGAGGAATTCATGTCTTCTTTAATAGTCAGCAAGGATCTGAGACTGCCAACAACCTTGTGAGTGAACTTGGAAGAGAATCCTCTCATTCAAATTTCAAGGTGACTGTAGCCCCATTCCACACCTACCTAGAGTGTAGCCTCCCTGAGTCCCTAAGCAGAGGCACCCAGCCAGGCTCTGCCCAGATTCCTGACCCACAGAAACTGTGAAAAAAAATGCTTGTTACTTAATTTGCTAAATTTGAGGCACATTTGTTATTATAGCAATAGGTAGCTAACATATATTTTATAGTCTACATTTTCCTATTGCTGGATTCTAGGCTGTTTAACTTTTCATTAATACAAAATTCAGTGAATCTCTTCTGTCCAATAAGCCTTTTCTGAATTTTCTGAATTTAGGACCATTTCCTGCGGGTCACCCCAATAAGGAGATGATTGAGGCTAAGATTGAAACAGATACAGTTTTTCATAAAGATCCCCAAATTGCTATCTTCCAAGGAAGGGAGTAACCAAGATGGACTGTTGTGAGTGTCCGGGTCCCTGCTTCTACACACCCATAGCTGGTGCCTTTCTTAGTCTCCCTGAACATCCATGTCTCCAGTAGTGACCAGGGCCTGATACTTTCCTTGCCTACCTCTCAAGATAGTTCTCTGACTGGAAATCAGAATCATGTGAATGAATGAAAAGTCCCTCGTGCCTGTGCAGTCTCTGTAAGGCTGGGAGAGCTTAGGTTTTTTCTGAGAATCCTAGCAGTTTTTAGAGCTCAGTTTATCACATCCCCTCCCCATTTCATAGAAAAAGAAGCGCAGTGATGACCAGGACTTACTCAAGGTCACATGGTAATTCATGGCAGGGCAGATAACCAGGCCCTTTGCCTCCAGCACAGAGTTCCCCTCTCTGACCCATACAGGCTCCAGCTTGCCTGAACCAAATATCTAGGCAGAATAGCAGGTCTCTCCTTCAACCCCCAAAGACTCAGAAAATTCCTACATTTCAAGAAAAGCTGGCCCCAAATCCTCCCTTCCTTTGCTGACCTGGCTACCTAACAAACCACTCTCATCTCCACTCACTGAGGTTAATAAATCACCCTGTTGGGTTCCTAACTCCTACATCTTGTGGCAGGCTGGTCTCGTAGCTCCAACCTCCTCTCTCTTTAGGACCCTCCTCTTAAGCCGTGAACACCAGCCAGGTTGTTTATATTCCCCTGACACTATGGCCAAGAAAACAGGAAGTGTCTGAGTCACTCCTTGTCCCTGGGGCTTTGGCCATCTGGACCTGAGTTCTGGAGTCAGGGAAGGACAAGAAGGCTCTTGTGGAGACTCGAAGATGACCCTTGTGGAGTCCACTCTTTCAGCACTGTCTTCCAGCTTGTTGTACCCCAAATAACTAGTGATCCAGGAACTTCCTCTAGTTCTTCTTGACATGAAAGAAACAGCACTGCCTCAAGACTGGGAATTCTAGACTTGATTCTGCTCCCCACTGGCTGAGAGCCTTGGGCTGGTCTGATGGCTCTCAAACTTGGTTATATATTAGATGGCCCAGATAGCTTTGAAAAAATACTAACTCGATTCCACTCCCAGTGATTTGGACTTAATTTTTAGCAGTTCCCCGGGTGATTCCAAAATGTATGCAGTAATTCATATGTATTCCAAATTGTATGCAGTAAATGTATGTAATTCACCTCCCTAAGCCTCAGTCCTTGATTGCCAGATGTGGCTAATTATGCTATTTTCCACAGCAGCTCAGAGACAACTGAGACTCAGGGTGTTGTGTAAGCACTGGGATCACAAGTCTTCCTGTGTCCACCAGTGGGAAGACTTGTGCTGAAGTGGGGTAACCTCAGGGTTCCCTTCACCTTTAAACCCAGATGCAGAGGATAGTAGCAGGACATTGCAGTCATTGTTGAGTGTGGGTGAGTGTGCCCCCTAGTGGTTATCCCTCCAAAATGCCATCTGAGCAGAGGAAATGCAAGGTGCAAACAGCAGCCGGTGTCACCCCAGGCCCAGCCCCCAGAGAGCTCTTGATCCTGCAGGGAATAAAGCCGGAACACAATGGTCAAACAATAATAGGTCAAACAATAATAGGTTCCAAGAGAAGAAGATTAAAGGGTCAAAAGAAATGTATTCTGGCTGGAGAGAGTAGGGAAGGCTTCCTGTAGGAAATGACACAGAAGTATCTATCCGGAAGTTTCCAGTAGATTCTGGCAATCCCATATGGAGGGAACTGAAGGAATACAGAGATAAAGGTAGGAAGGTAAGTAGAATCAACTTCCCAGGTTCATCTGGGGGGTGAGAGTTGTGAATGGAGGAGTTGGCAAGAGACCAGTGTTTTGTGTGATCTGATAATGCCTTATCTCATGGATCTGTTTTTCATCTCTATTGTTTCAGCTGAACCTTGCTTATCTGGTCTTGTCACCTTGTGTGTCTGGTTATCTTTGATCACTGGATGAACTTTTGTTTGAAATACTACCTTTAGAAATTACTTAAGGCTTAAAATGATGTCATCTGCCTGTAGTTGGGGTTTTAGTAAGCTTCTGCCAGGCATCAAGGGACACTAAGCATCCAGGATTACCTTAGTCCCATTTCAGGGCTTAAGACTTTCAGTTTACCCAGATAATTCAAAGTCAGAGTACAGAATCTGCTAGAGTCAGCATGCTTCTCTTCCCCTTAACTCTTTGAGTGCAGCACTTTGGATCATCCAGCCTCAGGCCATTCCCCCCAGTTCTGTTCTTTCACCCCACCCCCACCCTGCAAGCCGCTCAGAGGCTCTGCTCAGTGTCTCAGCTCTCTCCCCATCAGACAATTCCCCCAAGGCAGAAATGCTTTCCAATGCTCAGATCACCGTCCAGACTATTTCTTCATATCTTCTTAGCTTCTTGATGCTTTTAAGATTATTTAAAATATTGTGGTCAGTATTTTATTAAAGTTGCCTTTAGTAGGAAGGTTGGTCTGAGTCATCTAAATCTGCCTTTTCTGAAAGTAGAGTTTCTTTTGTCCACCAGTGGGAATTATCTCATATATTATGAGCACTATAGAGTACCAAATATGCACAAAATATTTTTTAACAAAACTTTTAATGTCATGGCCAAGCAGCCCCCATTCTTGGAACCAATTTCCACACACTCCCAATTCTTGTGCAGCTCCCTTTCAGTTTGATAACTGGATTAGATTTTGCATTTTTTATTCAAACTTACTGTGTTATAGAATCTTCACCCCTGAGATGAATCCTTATCCCCAAAACCTGTGACTGTATTACTTTATGTGACAAAAAGGACTTTGCAGGGCCTCCCTAGTGGCCTAAGGCCTACTGTCACCGCTGCAGCCTGAGTTCGATCCAGGCAGGGAGCTGACCCATGTGGCACAGCAGACCTCTCCTGTCTCACCCGTTGCTCCCCTCAGCAGTGTACTTCAGTCGATCTACGTGTACTGCTTCCCACTCTGTCTCTGGTCTACGTGTACTGCTTCCCACTCTGTCTCTGGTGAATCATCTCACCCCCTGCACCTCTGGCTGGTTCTTCTATGCATAAATAAATGAATCTGTAAAAAAGAAGGGAGGGATTTTGCAAATGTGATTAAGTTAAGGACCTTGAGACTGGGGAGATTATTCTGAATTATCCAGGTGGGTTCAGTGTAATCACAGGGTTTGTATCAGGGGGAGAATAGAGCAGGAGAAGGGAGTTAGAAAAGGAAACATTCTGCCCTGTGCCTCCAGTAGGAATGCAACCTTACCTTTACTGCAACCTTGGTTTTAGCCCTTTAGAGAGACTTTGGTCTCTGATATCCCAAATGGCGAGATAATACATTTGTGTTGTTTTAAGCCACTAAGTTTTTGTTAATTTGTTACAGAAGCATTAGGAAACAAGTATATCATAAAATATAAATTTTCATTTAACCCCAAGACTTCTGAATTTGATGTGATCCTAAGATATGTAAATACCCACTTTTGAATGTTAAGAACTTTTGAATGACTGTAACAAGTGAACCATCAAATAAATGAAAGCTCAAGTTTGTCTCTGCAGTTGTGTTCACCCAACACACTACACTGAAGATATGGGGTTATAATTCTCACAATTGCTTGGTCCATGTGGTGGTTTAAGTGGGTGCTAGTGTATGATGGTTTGGGTTTGTTTCTAATCACATGGCTTCACATTCTACGCATGACAGTTCTAGGTTCTTGAGTGGTGGTGTCTGCAGCTGCAGGGCTTATCTACAGGCACTGAGGGCCATTGTAGAAGTCAGTCTGTTGGCCACTTTATGAGATAGGTCTTTCCCCCACCTTCAAACACTCCCAGTACACTGAGCTGAGGGACACTGTGGTCTGCACCCTCGAAGTGGTCACCTGGATTGGGAACTTCAGACTGTGGTCATGAGGGGTGCCATATGGTCAGGGAGAGCCTGTTGTGCAGAGCATCTCCCAGCAGAGAAAGCAGGTGGGGAGGAGGTGTGGTTAGGAAGACTTGGAACATGTGGGTTGAGAAGCCCTAGCATACTTGCAGGGACAGCATGCAGACTATTTGAAATTAGACCTGGCCAGGCTGGGAAACACAAGGGGTGTTGCAGAGGTGGGGGTACCTGGGCTGGGCTTAGAGGGGGTCACTTTGGAGCCTGGTCATCCCATCTGCCTGGACTCGGGCTGTCTTGGTTCCTGTCCTGGGTTGGTCTTGTGACCTCAGTTTCTTCATCTGAATAGTGTCATTCATACTAGAATCTTTCTCTCTGCAGGGAAGCAAGAGGTTGCTGGGAGGCAGAGAAAACCTTTATCTGGACTGCTTGCCTCAGAAGGTAAGCACAGCTCCAAGGTTCAGCCAGTAGGAGTCTGAGCCCATCACCGCCAGGTTAGGCAACAAAGAATCGTCCCAGGTCCCAATTGTGTTAAAAAACCAAAACCTATTTATAAATCCCCAAGTCTAGAACATAGCTGTTTTACATATCAACACAAAGTATTTTGTTGTGTGGTTTTAAAACATACACTGAATTTTCTAGTCCCCACACTCACACTGGTGATGGTGGGTCACACACAGATGGTTGGATTTGGCTCCTGAGTAGGGCTGCCAGGTTAGCAAATAAATATTCAGAATCCCCAGTTAATTTCAATTTCAGATGAGCAACTGATACTTTAGGTATGTTCCAAGGATTGCCTGGGGCATACTTACATTAAAAACTTTACATTTTTATTTAAAATCCGTAGGAGAGGGACTGATGGCCTGCAGAGGGCGCCCCCCTCCCACAGGTCTTAGAGCCCCCCTCGCCAGTGGGGTGGTGATCATGGATGGGTTTTGAAGATAGTTCAGGCCCAAGAGGAGGGTGCTCACCCGGGTCAGAGATATTTAACCTGTCAGGCCCACTACCTTCCTTCTTATGTAAAATATTGTGCTTTCCCCTTTTATTGTCCTGAAATGAAATTCACAGATATTGCATCCAATCTGCAGACATAATTAAAAAATAAATATACTGCTTTAATTGCAATACAGAAGCAATTAAACTATTTAGAATAAAATTAAATCTATCTTTGTCTGTAAATGTTTGAGCTTAATGACACTAGGAAGCCCTTATAATGTTTAATCACCCTGGGTTTTAGCCATAAATAGAAGCACTGAGATATAACAGGTAAAAGGCAGATGGATATAGTATTTGACATATCTGACATAATATCTGACATAATTATCTGACATAATTTCCTGAAAGAAGACTATTTCTTGATCAAATTCTTTTTTTTAAAGATTTATTTATTTATGCATACAAGCTGGGGTACAGGTCAGAGGCGTGGGATGGTGAGAGGGTTCACCAGAGACAGAGTGGGGAGCAGAACAGGCAGATCAATGGAAGTACACTGCTGAGGGGAGCAGCGGATGAGGCAGGAGAGGTCTGCTGTGCCGTGTGGGGATCTCCCCAGCCAGGCGTCGAACTCGTGTCGCTGCTGCCGACAGCTCCACAGTGCAGCGCTTAACTGCTGCACCACCAGGGAGGGCCTTTCTTGATAAAATTCTAACCAAAATAAAGTATATATCTTCCTTTGATTTAAGTAGTAGCTGTAGTCCTAGAAAATTCAGTGTATTTTTTTAAAGTTACACAACAAAATGCTTTGTTTTTATGTAAAACAGGTCAAAGAACAGAGGACCCATGATTATGTCTTGATTTGGTATATTTTTCAAAGAGTTAAAATGATGTGACTTCATAATCTACTTTTTACATGCTTATGTTTTAGAGCACTTAGAATACATTTTTATTCTGATCCTTCCAAAACTAAACAGAACAGAGTTAGGTTGTAGACTTAGAGATTAATCAGCATTATTTTCACCAATTTGGGACCTGGGACAATTCTTTGTGATAGAACCATTCCCTTGCCACTAGTGGTGCCCACCCTCATCTCTGTGACAAGTGACACACACCTACCTCTATATAAGTTTGTGCTAGACAGTATTTGCTTTTCTTAAAAAAAAAAAAGATTTATTTATGCATACAAGGGCTGGGGTGCAGGGCAAAGGTGTAGGGGGTTAGAGGATTCACCAGAGACAGAGTGGGGAGCAGAACAGGCAGACTGATTGAAATCCGCTGCTGAGGGGAGCAGTGCCTGAGACAGGAGAGTTCTGCTGGGCCATGTGGGTCAGCTCCCCGGCCAGGGATCGAACTCATGCTGCAGTGGCTGCTGATAGCTTCATAGTGCTGACACTTAACCCCTTGCGCCTCCAGTGAGGTCCATAGACAGTATCTGCTTTCTAAGGATCAGGAGGCTACACAAGGAACCAGAATGCCCAGGTTCCGGCCTTCCCTCTGCACCGCAGCACTGACTTTCCCCACCCAGCTCTCAGACTCCTTCATCCCAACTTAACTAGGGCCTGTGCACTGGGGTCTGTGTCAACAGTGCAGCCTGTAAGTTGCTGGGGTTGGGAGGAAAGGGGAAAGGACACAGGAATGCCTCAGCCTCTAGGTTCCCTTCCCTCCAGAGACTCTGTCTGGAGCAGGGGGCAAATGATAGTGTGGTAGACTGGGAGATGTGGTGCCCAGGTCCCTCTTCCAGGAAGAACTTCCTGACAGGATGCTGTCAGATCCTTGCGGGTGGCCCCAGTTGCTAAGAGCTGCTTTGCTGAGGTTATGCCCTTCCCCAGGTGGCCCATACCCACTGACTTACTGAGGCAGGAAAATAAACTCAGTGCCACTCAGGACTCCTTTGGTGGGCATCTCTGCTTTAGAGCTCCCTGTGGGATCAGCTGAAGTGTCACTGGGCACCTTGAACAAACACACCTGATAGCTCAGCTTCAGCAGGGAGAGCGGGGCTGGTATATCAAATACCAGGTTAACACTACCTAGTGTTACAGAGGACACACACACTCCTTCTGTCCTCCCCCTCCCGCAGTTGTTGATCCTAAGGACCTCCTTAATAAACACCCTGTACCTCAAACTTCATCTTATGTCTTCTGAGAGAACCCACCCTGTGACAATTGGCAGTGGACATTGTGGTGAATTTTGTGGCCCAAGTCCTAGAAAGAGGAGCACAAGAAAGGGGGAATCACTCCTGCTAGGAGCATTTGGGAGGGCCCTGTATTAGTTGAGGTTCCAGAGAAACAGGACCAATAAGGTATGTATAGATAAGTGGAAAGTAATTTATTATAGGAACTGGTTCACTCAATTATGGGAGGCTGAGAAGTCCCAGTATCTGCTGTCTGTGTAAGTGGAAGGGCCGGGAGAATCAGTGGTATAGGTTCCAACCTAATTTGAAGACCTGAGAACCAGGGCAACCAATAGTGTGAGTCACAGTCTGAGTCCAAATGCCAGAGTACCAGGACTGCTGATGTCCAAGGACAGGAGAAATGGATGTCCCAGCTCAAACAGGAGAGCAAACTCAGCCTTCCTCCATGGGCTGGATGATGCCCACCAGCGTGAGGGAGGCTCATCTTCACTCTGTCTGCCAATTTACATGCTAATCTCTTCTGGAAACACCCTGGTAAACACACCTTGAAATAATGTTTTACCAGCCAGCTGGCTACCCTTTAGTCCTGGTCAAGTTGACATGTGAAAATTAACTATCATAGGCCCCCTAGAGGAGGTGGCCACTTGGGGTCACTCTCAGTTCTTGGAAGCCACTCTGGTCCTTGTGTGTGGCCCCTCCATCATCAAAGCCAGGACGGTGTGTTGAATCCTTCTGGTGTCTCAAATCTCTCTGACTACTTCCGCCACTTCGAGGCTGCTTTTAAAGAATTTGTGTGATTAGATCCATAATCTCCCTTTTGTCATATAACAATCATGAAAATGCTGTTGTGTTCATAAATGCCATCTGCACTCAAAGGGGAAGAGACCTGGCAAAGTCAAGGGTCAGTGTGGGTCATTCAGAATTCTGCCTTCCACAAGGGCGGGGTCGAAGGCTTTTTCACCCTAGTTTTCACCTCTGCAAAATGGGGATAATCATATCATACAAGGATGTTGTGAGGATTAAATTCATTAATTCATGCACTCAAAAATTTCTTGAACAACTATTCAGTACAGGCACAGCTGTGGGCACACAGGCAAAGATGGCATGTGTTTGAAGGGTCCTAGTAGCACATCTGATGTCCAACCTGTGCTTGGGCCATCGTTAGGGAGTTGCTAACTTTAAACTGACATTTAAGGTCCTCATGGTAAGGCCTTTCGCTCCCCTAGTCTCCATGCCTTCACCATCCCTCTTCTTCCTGCCACCTGGCTGACAGCCTCCTTCCCTCTGGCCTGGGAGCAGCCTTCTCCCCCAGAGGAAATCTGGGGATGCAGACATGTCCCCACTGGGGAGGACCACTCCCCACTGCTGGGAAGACATAGCTATTTCTAACTAAATTCAGGCACATGAAGTGAGGTCAGGGGTAGTGTCTCCATTATCAGTTCAAAGAGTTCATCCACGTATGTTTCCTGGGACACTGAAACCAATTAAGTATTTCTTGATTGCCCCCTCTGTGCTCGTTCCACGTCTTCTAGGCAGCTTTCCCAGATTGCCTACAGCAGGCCACGATTCCCCTGGTCTATACTCAGGTAAACACACTATACTCAGGTCTGCTCCTCTTTTGCAGGACTTTGCCTCCCTACCCTATCCCACTGGATGTCTGTATCTTGTTTCTGTTCCTGTTGTGTGGCCTGGAAGCCTGCTAGGGAAAGTTGTCGGAAAGGCAACTATTATAATTGAGTTCCCGCACATTTCAGACTTGACCCTTGCTTTGCTTGCACTGGAAAAAGTAGAGGTGAAAACAGAGGTTTCTGCTTTGCAGTTTTGTTTCTCTAATCCTGAACTCTTTCCTTTTTCTCCCTTCTATTTCAGCTTAAACTTCTTAATCCACATTCCCCTCTTTCCTTAATCTTCTGTCCCAATCCCTTTCCACTGTCTTCTGTCATTTAAACTGAGAGACCCTTTCCATTTCCCCATCCTAAAAAGTTTTCCCAAATTTCTGATAAGTGAATATTTGATGGTAGCCAATGAGCAGTGTGTGACAAAGACTGACTTGAATCCTGAGTTTTGCACCACCTACGTGACTATGAGGGAGTGGCTTAGTCATTCTGTTTCTGCATGGATTAAATGAGGAAGGGTATGTTCATTGTCTTGGGGGCCCTAGAATGAGTTGTTGCAGCCCTGTGACACAATTGGGTTGGCGTGCAGAGAGCTGTGGAGGGGGCCCTCCTTGTCTGAACTGGAGTCAGGCTAAGGTGGCCTAAGACGAAGTGTGACTCTCACAGGGGAGGGGTCATTTGTGTACAATGGGGGTCTTTGTTTGTCATGGCGGGGGAGCTTCTTGATTCAGTCAAAAGGATGGAAAACTCTTGTTTATTAGCTATTTTTTTCCTATGAGATGAGATTCTTTCAAAACATGAGAGAATTTAGCAGGGCATTACCCAGGCAGCCACGGCAGGTAGGGCCCACAGCCTGGGATGCACGGGTGGAATACAGATCTGAGCTCTAAAAGCCACAGTGTCACCAGTGCTGACCTCCTCCTCTCCTGGGAGCAGGGGCTGCAGGTTTTGCATGTCCATGGATCTCCTAAGGTCCAACTAAGCACCTGACCCATAGCGGACACTCCTTACAGATAAAGGGACTACCCAGATGTGCACCCTATGCTTATGTGTAGACGACCTTCTGGGGCATTGTCTCTTTTGTTTTTCCTTCAGGCCAGATGGTAGAGAACCAGTCCAGTAGAATGGATTGCTGAGTGTGTGTAGGCTCTCCGTGGCTGCCCAGAGCAAGAGGTTGCTGACTTCAGGGAGGAAGAATGCAGGCTATCTGAAAGCATGGTGATGATGGACAGAAGGGAAAAGGCTGCATTTTTGCCTAGCAGAGAGATGCTAGGCATGAGGGATGTGTGCACGTGTGTTTATGTGTGTGTACATGTGTGTGCATGTATGAAGCAGGAACACAAGAGAATGACATTTTAGTGGCTGAGTTCCAAGTAAACTCCTAAGAAATTTTTAAATTAAAAGACACTTTGGGTCTTCCTTCCTGGCGTAGCTCCACTGGCTGACTGGATCTCAGCACGGAGACACGGCTGTGCCCCTGGTGTGTCATCGGGGCTTCTGTTTGGAGTGCCCCTGCCAGGCACCCTGCTTTTGGCTCAGAGGCCTCCTAAGCCTCCTTCTAGTTCATTTTTCTGCCATCCTAAGTGCCCAGTCTCCATCTTTTTAAAAAAAAATTTATTTGTTTATGCATACAAGAACTGGGGTGTAGGCCAGAGGTGTGAGGGGTGGTGAGAGGATTCACCAGGGACAGAGTGGGCAGCAAAACAGGCAGATCTACTGAAATACACTGCTGAGGGGAGCAGTGGGGAGACAGGAGAGGTCTGCTGCCCCATGTGGATCATCTCCCTGGCCGGGAATTGAACTCATGCTGCAGTGGCTGGCAATAGCTTGATAGTGCTGAGATTTAACCCCTGTGCCACCAGGGAGGCCCTCAGTCTCCATCTTTACATCTAAGTTAACTGTTGGGCACATCCCAGGAGCAGGGAAGATAGAACGGGCAGAAGGTATGCCCTCTCTGTAAGGGCAGATGAAAGCTATGCCTCTGCCAGTGCTCAGCCCCATGAGGCCAGAGCTCAGTCATGTGGTCCCAGCCAGGTGCAAGGCACTCTGGGAAAGGTGCCTGACCAAAACACTGGGTTGCTGTAATTGAAGGAGAAAGGGAGAATGGATATTGGAGAATATTAACAGTTTTGTCTACAAATTAAGTGGTGTGGAAAGTAGATTGGAAGGCATGAGTGTAGAGGCAGGGAATCCAGGTAACAGGTCATTGTAATAATCCAGCTGAGAAATTATGGTGGCCTGGACTTGGATAAGACAAGGGGAAGGATTCAAGAAATATTTTGGAAGTAGAACCAACAGAATTCCAGATTAGTTAAATATTGAGAATGAAGGAGAAGGCAGGATCAGGAACACAAGATTTATGTATCTGGCATGAAAGTTTCCTCAGCAAACGTTTATCAAGTTGATCCCCTGTGGGAGGTACCATGCCTTGGCCCCATACCTGGGACCTACCTCTGTCCTCTCAGGGGCAGTGGGCAGGGAAGAGTAACTCCCAGGAAACAAGGGGAGATCTGTTAGGCAATTGGAAACCAGTTAGGACTGATGGTGGGTGGTTAAGATTTCAGAGGAAGGGGCCTCCCTGGTGGCGCAGCGGTTGAGCACTGCGCTGTGGAGCTGTCGGCAGCGTGCAATGCGAGTTTGACGCCCAGCCAGGGAGAATCCCACATGGTGCGGCAGACCTCTCCTGCCTCGCCCGCTGCTCCCCTCAGCAGTGTATTTCTGATCTGCCTGTTCTGCTCCCCGCTCTGTCTCTGGTGAACCCTCTCGCCGCCCCACGCCTCTGGCCTGTACCCCAGCTTGTATGTAAAAATAAATACTTAAAAAAAAAAAAGATTTCAGGGGAAGCAAAGTGCACCTTTGTGCATGGGGCCTTGGGTCAGGCTGAGTGCTCCTACGGAAGGAGCAGGCATTCTAGGGGAGCAAGCAGGAGGATCCAAGACTTGGGTATCTCAAGTTATCAGGAAAAACCTTTTAGTGATGACAACGGTTGCGGTTAGCAAAATAAGCCCTGGCTTGGGAACCAGATGGACCTGAATTCTTGCGTCATTGCTCGTGCATTGTTGGGAAATCCTAAGTTGGGCCAATGTCTATTGTAGACTATTTGGCATTATCTATCAAAACTACAAGCACACATACCCCTTAACCCAGAAATTCTATTTCTAGGAATTTATCCTGTAGAAATACACATCTGAAGCAACAAATGCGTAAGGCCATTCATTGCAGTATTAATTTTGTAATTGGAAACGACACAATCCAGGTTCCCCGCACTATTCAAAAGGAGACTATACAGATAAACCAAAATGAAGTTATTTTCTATGTTTAATATGGAAAGATCTCTAAGACATATTCTAAGTGATAAAAGCAAGACATAACAGTGTTATAGTTTACTACCATCTACATAAAGAAAAAAAGTTGGAGGAAAAAGTATCTGTATCTACCCATCTAAATATATATGTGTGCATGTTTTCATATTTGTTTGTATATGCACAGGATGTATTTGGAAGGACACACATGGCAAAGTCGTTTCCAGGATAGAGAATCAGGTGGTTGGGAGGCAGACTTTTTACTGTGCTCTTTTGTGCATTTGGAATTTCAGATTATGTCAATGTGTTGTCTATATTCCAGTCCTTCCATTTTGTGGCTGTGTGACTTTAGGCTAGTCACTTGACTTCCCTGAGCCTTGTTTCCTCATGGTGGCACTGACACCATATGTCTTGTAAGGTTATCAGGTTTGCCTGTGAGAAGGACAGAGCTGCACACATCCCTTCCATCTCATCTTCTCCTTTTATTGTCCTGCTAAGCCTGGCCTTCCTCACCTACTTTAACAGTAGGCATGAGCTCCTCACCACCCACGACCTGGTGTTTGTGAATCTGGGTGATGAGCACTTAGCCACTGTCCCCATGATTCAGCCACATCATCAGACAATATGGGGGCCAGAGAAGAGCAGGCTTGGGTGTGCAGGGCAGGAGGCCAGTTCTGCCCTGGCTGAGTGTATCTGATGGAGTGCATTGTCTGGGCTGGTAATAGAGACTTAAGGGTTTCAGACTCTTCCTCTTGAAAGGAATATTGATCACAATAAGAACTGCTAACATTGATTGAACATGTCACCTGTCATAACTGTTAAATTGCCACTGTATCACAAAAGCAGTTGTCAGCAGCCTGACAACAATTGAGCGTGGCTGTATACCAATAAAGCTTTATTTAGGACATTGAAATTTGAATTAGATGTAAATTTTATGTGCCATGAAATGTTGCTCAAGTTTTTTCATTTTTTTCCCAACCACTTATAAAGGGTTGCTTGTAGGCTGTGCACACGCAGCGGGGGGGGGGGGGTCATTGAGCTATAGTCTGCTCACACTCCACTCACCCCTCTAAAGTCAGGAAAAGCACCACTATCACCACCACCTTCCTCAGCCTGGGGTTTTGCCTCCGGGAGGCCAGTGACCATGATGCTAATCCCTGCCCCTCGCTGTCTGGATGTTCGTCTTCAAAACAGAGGAGAAGGGGAAGGCCTGGGCCCTGCTCTTTGAAAAGTCCAGACCTTTGGAAATATGCCTCCTTCTTAAATGAGAAACAAGACTTCTCAAAGGGCCTGACCCTGCCAAATCCAGTCAGGAATTGGGATCATCTTGGGTCATGATGTGGCAGCAAAGGTTGCACCCTAGGCTGCTCCTCTTCTACTCTGTTCTCTATGGTTTCTGAGCCTGCACCTGTGCTAGTTTGGACAGGGCCAGCTCAGGTGGCAGTAAGCGCAGGGAGGGGCCAGGGGAGACCTGGCCAAGGCTGCAGGGGTGGGGGTGGGGGGCGTCTGTTGTGTCACCTGGGGCCTTCCTTCCCCTGGGAGAAAGGGGTGGGGAGACTTTCTTTGAAAACCTGCCTGCAGGTGTGGAGAGCTCAAATGGGCAGGATTGTACCAACTACTCCTTTCAAGAACCTTCTTCAAAGTTACTCTTTCTTCCTCTGTGTTCTCTAGTTTTGACTGATCTGCCCTTCCCAATCCGCTTTTCTTTGTCTCCTCTCTTGACCTCTGTTTCTCTTCCCTCTGGTCCCCTCCCAGAGTGGCCTGACTGCAGCTGCTGAGCCTTTGCTCAGACAGATCCCTCTGCCTGGAAGTCTTGTCTCCCTTACCATTAATTTATTTGGAAAACATTGTAAGCATTCCCAAGCCCCCAAAATAACTTACCAAATCATACCAAATAGGACCATTCTGCTTTCGGATAGTGGGGGATACCTGTGTCAGCCTGTGACTCCCTTGGCTGTCTAGGCTCTGTTTGGCTCCAGAGGTGCATCTTGGGAGATGTGGATGGCAGATGCTGGATTTTGTCCACCTGGAGGCCTGACCTCATCTGCAGGTGGCTCCTCCCCATCTGTGCATTGTAACTGTTCAGTTACTGTTCAGGCAGCCTGGCCCACCTGTGTGTGCTTCAAACACTAGCCCCTTTCCCTCAGATTCACTCACAAAATGTGTGGGAGGGTGGGAGGGTTTGACGTCCAGACTGAGGGGGTTATAGAGGGCTGTGGGGGCACAGAGTTGATGGCTAGGCTCTCCTGGATTGGTCTGATATAAAGGGTCATTCATTTCTGACAGGTGTGTGCTGGTTTGGCCAGGGCCAGCCAGAGCTTTCAGCAGGATTTAATCAGGGCTGAGGTAGACACTCCCCTGTCAGCTACTGCACCCCCGTCTCTCCCCACCTTGCCGCCAAAAGTGGGACTTGGGCTCTGGCAGGGTTTTCCTGCTGCAGTCCCATATGGGTAATCAAAAGCCAGCCTGGCCCACTGACCAGAGAGTCACAAGGTCATCTGATACCCAGCTGGTATAGCTGCTCGTGGTACAGATGGGCAAACCGAGACCCTTGTTAGAAGGAGGAAGCAGCTACTGAGTCAGGCTCAGTCTGTGAGTGAGTGAGTTCGTAACTCTCTGATGTGGGGCTTGTTATCCCTGTTTCACAGATGGGAAAATCTGGCTTCAGAAGCTTTATGAGCTTGGCAGAGGCTCGTGGCTGGTTAAGTGGCAGAGCTGGTATTCCATCCTCAGGTCAGTGATGCCAATGTGTCCTCTGATGGGGGTTCATCTTTCCTTCAGGCTCTTTCTCCCTTCTTCAGGGCTCTGTTTGATGGAGTTTGGGGACAGGGAGAGAGAACTTCAGGGAGGGGACTGGGCAATGCAGCAGCAGTAAGTCTTTGACCTGATTCAAGTGAGCCAGAAATAGAGATTAATTTTCTATCATTCTACTTACTGTCTGTTTTAAGCCCCCTTGGGGAGGGGAAGCAGAAAGAAACATACTGTAGACTTGACCTCAGGCAGTTTGGGCTCTTCCCCTTTTCCCCAAAGGGAGGTCTCCATTCATTTGGGCAGTGCTCTCCTGACTTTAGTGCCACTTTCAGGACTTGACAATCATTCTATTGGTTCTGAGGCCTTGCTGGGACCCAGAGACTTCTGTGTGGTATTCCTAGCCCTTCTGTCTAGACATGCTCCCCTGAAAAATTCCTCTTCTGGGGTCTCCCTTTAGGGCCTGAATTTTCAGAGATTTGGGCTCGGCAGCTCCCCAGATGTCTAAGATCTTACCAGTGGCTTCCATCACTGTTCTTCCCGGAATGCTGGGGGCTGGGCGGCATTGAGGAGGCTAGGGAGATTGTCCTCTGGGGGGACTGACCACTGGCAGGCTGTTCTGCTGATGGGGGGAAGGTCGCAGTGGCTTGAGGGTCAAGATGGCCTACTCTTTCTTTCTTGGTGAGCAGGTCACATACCACTTGGACATCATTAGTCACCGGTGACTAGTAAACCCCCAGGACCATGGGGTTTATGACCCAGCTAGAGTCTGGAAGTCCTTTAGGCTTCTAGTTTCACTGATCAAGACCAGGGTGGAGGGCAGCTGGCTTCCCTGAAAGGAAGGGACAGTTCTGGCTTGTCCAGGACAGGAGCAGGGTAAATCTCTGGATAAAGGACTTTCAGTTCTAAAACTGGGGTAGTCCTGGGTAAACCAAGGTAAGTTGTCACCCTATTTTTTTCCTCCCTCCCCTTGGTGTGACTGTTCTGGGGAGGGGAGGTCAAAGGCCCTCCATTTCTATGTTCTATGCTTGGGGCAGGGTGCCAGGCAGACCAGGCATTGGAAGTTGATTTGGGGGAACAGGACTCCTTGGTGAGAGCAGCTCGCCATTGTCTTCACCCCAGATTTGTTTTGTTGTTAACTGTCCCCATGCTGGACCTCTGCACTCCTGTTGTTCTAAGGCTTATGGATCAATAGGGCTCATTCTTAGCAATGAAGTCGAGGGTTGGATTGAGAGGGCCTGTTGAGCCTCTTCTAACTCTCAAAACTATTGTTTGAACCCATATAGATGAGAACCCTGAATTTTCCATATTTAGCTCTTGAAAATCTAGCAGGAGGCCAAAGGTTTGAGCTATTAATCTTTGGGAAGGAGGACACTGCCCTGTTGATGTGGACAAAGGAAATAAATTAGTCCTGCACCAAGAGGGCAGTGGCTCCAGCCAGGGCCACCTAGGTCTTTGACTCATCTGGTGAGTCCTCACTGCTGGAAGCAAACTGAGGCTCAGAGAGCGTTTACTCAAGGTAGCACAGCAGGTGGGTGACGGGGGGTGGGGGACATTAGTTGCCTGGTCTCCTGGCTGCTCACCAGGACTGTCTCAGCCCCCTTTCAGGATCATGAATGTTACTAAATGCTTTTCACATGCAACATACCCCGCCTCCTCCTGCCAGTACACCCCACCACTCAACTTCCTGAATCTATAGCACTTAGACCCTCAGATCTAGCAAGACTCCACAGTCCCTGGGGTATGAAAGGGGGTGTGGAGCCTGGATACCCAATGGGTGTGGGGTTTGAATCTGTGTGTTTGTTTTGTTTTGTTTAGTGGAGGAAGAGCAGCGTGGTAACTCCAGCAGAGGTTCTGGGACTTTACCACTAAAGACCTTCAGCCACAGTAACACCAACAGTAGTAACAGTAATAGAGGAGTCCATTTATTGGAGGCTTACTTTGTTCCTGGCTCTATTCTCACAAGACATTTGACATTTAGCCCTCACAAGAGCCCTGAGGGGGAGGGGATAGGGACGTTTTATAGCTGAGGAGACCTGGCAGAGTGGCAAATACTCTCATGATACCCCCTGGAAGAAAGGGGAGGTCTGTTCCCAAGAGGCTGAAATAGCTTGACAGGTTCTGTCCTAACTTAGGACAGAGTTTGCATTGTAGCACCCATCTGTGACTATTTTAATTTAAAAACAGTATTTTAAAACCTTTTCTCCCTAAATCTTGGCATCAAATTAAACTCTAGTGGGGCTGGCTTTGTATTTCTGGGGACACTTGGATGAGTTGCCCCCAGGGGGCACTCATACCCAGTCTGGGCAACGTGGTCTGGTCAGGGGTACTCTGTGGACAGTCTGTTTTTAATCATATAACCCTGTGACGACGAAGCTCCCTTAATCCACATAGTGAGATTTAGGGTTTTGCTACTTGCAGTTGAGAAGGTGCAAAGGCCTGTCCTCAGTTACTGATTTTCTGGAGGACAGGAGATATCCTGGGGGGAGGGCGGAGACTGACTTTCCAATTCCATAGTATGATTTGTCCAGCATTAGGAGAGCTCCACCAGGGATCTATTCCTGCCCAAGTACAAACATGAATTTCAGGGAATTTTCCTGCAAGAGGATTTGGGCAACTGGTGTCTTTCTTGGGAGAGGGTACAAGGTTTTTAGTAAGTATCACACAAGAAGTCTGGTACCCTCTTGTGGGTAGGAGCTCTGCTGTGGGTGCCAGAGTTCCAGGACATGGAGCCATGACATACCCCAGGCAGCGCTGGGAACTCCAACTTCTGTGAGTACCCCAGGAAAGAAACAAACAGAGCCCCCCATCCTCCTTCCAAAAGCAGAATCTTTAAGGAAAAACACCATATTCTCTTTGTCCCACCCATCCTGCCCCTGCCTGAGCAGTGTCCAGGGCCCCTGTCTTAGGGCAGGAGAAAGAGCAGTCTGCTTACCTGCCTGGGCCTTAGGTTTTGCACTTGTTAAGTGAGGCTATGAATGCCTGCTTTGAAGGGCGGTTCTCAGAATCAAAGATCATTCTCTAGCATGGGTATACTGGGGCCTCCCCAGGGGGCCTTCTAAAGAATGCCCCTTTGCCTTCAGGGATATGAAGCCCTCAGTCCTGCAGAGTGGGTACATACCCCGGGCAGACTGTTTGCTGGTCTGGCCTTCCCAGTTGCAGCAGGACAGTTTCGTTTCTCTTATACCTATCAGGTGGGCAGTGTAACTAAGCCACAAAGTAGCTTCACAAGAAAGGAGTTTTGTCTGTTTTGTTCACTGCTATGTCCTCAAGGCCTGGCACAGTATCTGGTAAACAGTAGGTCCTGTTAGTCAATATTTGTTTTTTTGTTTTTTTTGTTTTTGTTGACAATATTTGTTGACTAACAGTTGGATCCATGGGGAAGAGGCAGCCAGTCATATCCTAAAAATTGCCAGGAGGGGCTGGGACATTTTCTCACTCAAAGGTCGAGCTTCAGCTCTGCCACCAAAATGTTCGATACCCTTGGGTAAAACCCAGCTCCTCTCCTTTTTTACCTATAAAATGAGGGGATTGGCCCAGGGATCCCAAGCCAGGTCTGATGCCCTGAGCCTCGGTAGGAAGTATGACCTCCACTGTCTTGAGAGCAGGATTTACTTGGGGGGGTGGGTAAGGCATGAGAAACCCAGGGGTACAACGGGGGCCAGGAGGAGCTGCCATGTCATGGGGTCAGGGCATGTGGTCACTTAGTGTGTAGGGAGGTCCAGACTCCTCAGTTGGAGACTATGGGCAACTTTCTGCTGCCACCTGCAGGAGCAGGAGTTCCCTCTCCTGTCCTGTCTGTCACCTGCTCAGCAGAAGATGCTGCAGGCACAGGTTCCTTCTCAGTATGCAGATTAAACTTGAGGCTCTGGGGAAAGAGGTCCCCCTTTCTAGCTGGAACCTTGCTCCACCCCTTGGGCCCTTCACAGTCATTATCCCTCAACCCTCCCTGAGAGAGGGGGTTGACACAGTGGCGCTTTCATTTGGCTCCCTGCTGTCATATAACCTGTTAATATAGTAGGCTTACCACCACTCCCCTTTCTCTGTCTTCTCTCACTGACTTTCTTCTGGGAGTGAGCTGACAATTACTTTGATCGTATATACTGACACACAGACATATTTGAGAATTTAAGGAAATGTTTACTGTTTATTGGGAATTTAATGAAATTAAAAAATTGGGTTTCATCAACGATACAGCCTGTATTTTGTCATACTGACCAGTTTGACTATTAAAAAAAGTTTCCTAAATTTCCCTTTTTCTGAGAACGTTCTAGCATGTTGTCCATCCCTATGCATAACCCAGCTCCCCACCCTGGGCAACAGCACTGTCTCTAGCAGCCACTGAAATGGTACTAAGTACAACCCGATCTCATTAAAATTACTTATAAGAAAAGCAGTTTGTGCTGTTTGTGAGCATTGTAGAATTATATGAGATTTTTTAAAAAGTGAGGATTCTCCCTTTCCATCTCTATAGTCTAATACTAACAATTTAGCATATCGTTGCAGACATTTCTATGCATATGTGAACTATGTACACATAAACTTACATAATTTTTCCACAAACAAAATCATAGTCTACATTCTGTTCTTCAGTGTGTCTACCTTCCAAGTCACAGCACCTGAGTTCATTGTTTAGTTGACAGCATTAATGGACATCTGGGTCATTTCCAGTTTTCCATTATTACAAATAGTGCTGATATGGTACTTTGTACTTTGTATGAATTGATCATCGAGGTAACTTTTTTTACAAGTGTAATTACTGTGTCAAAGAATATACAAATTTTAAATGTTCATAGTATCACCAAACTGCCCAAATCAAATTTTTGTATACTTGCATGTTCACAAACTATGTAGTCAATTGCCTTTTTCCTCACATCATGACCAGGCCATCTTTTAACCTTTACTTACCTGATAGTGAGGGTGTATTCCAGTGTTTTTATTTGTGTTTCTTCAACTGTAAGTGAGGTTGAACACTTCACATACTTACTGACCTTTTTTACTTTTCCTATACCCCTTGCCTGCTTTTCAGGTGTCTATTTCTTATTGATTGTAAAAGTGTTTTACATATGAAGGACATGGACAAATCACTCTTTGGTTGGCTTGTCATAATTACTGACAAATAGCTTTTCTTTTCTTTTTTTTGAAACCTGGGTGACTTCTTAAGTAGTTACAGGTATTACATTTCTTTTTTTTTTTTTTAGATTTTAAAAAAATTTATTTTATGCATACAAGCTGGGGTGCAGGCCAAAGGCGTGGGGCAGCGAGAGGATTCACCAGAGACAGAGTGGGGAGCAGAACAGGCAGATTGATGGAAATACACTGTTAAGGGGAGCAGTGGGAGAGGCAGGAGAGGTCTACCACACCACGTGGGAATCTTTCCAGGCTGGGCGTTGAACTCGCGTCCCTGCCGCCAGTAGCTCCACAGCGCTGCGCTTTAACCCACTGCGCCACCGGGGAGGCTCAAATAGCTTTTCTTAATTTTATTTATCTTTTATTTATGTGTGTTTCATTTCCAAAATCTATGTAATAACAGTTATTGGTATTCCCTTTATGGAGTCCTGATTTCTTGCTGAATTGCATTTTTAATACTGTCACCCCATGACCGTGAAGGTCCCTAATCCACATATTGAGATTTGCAGTTGACAAAGGGTTTTGCCACTTACAGCTAAAGAACCAGCTCTGTAATCTGACATCTGGATGGATACAAGGGCATCACAAGATAACCTGGTGTGATGGACAGAAGTCCTTAGTGCCCATCCTGGACGCCCTGTCTTGCCTCAGCCTCATTTTCTCAAAGTGCAAAAGAGGGGATTGAATTCTTAAACTCTAAGGTCCTGCCCTATTTTGACACTGATGGGTCTGTTCATATATGGTGTGCCTGTAGGCTGCTGCTCTTTTGGGAACTATTTACTATCCTTCATAAAAAGCAGAGGTAGGACAAGGTAACATCAGGTCTTTTTCAACCCTGGGAACTCATGACTCTACAGCCAAGCTTCCCAGCCTTCGCCATGCCTCAGAGGCACCTGGGCAGCTGTCAAGATCCCCAGTGCCCAGGCCCCACCCTGGCACAATTAAATGAGAACCTCTGAAGGTGAAGCCTCAGTAGCTTTTAATGTTCCTGACTGAATGAGGCTCAGTGTATTGGGAGTGGACCTGCCTTTCTGCATTTCCACCGAGCTCCTGGTGATGCTTATGCTGCATGTTCAGGCCCATACTTTCAGTAGGAGGCAGGCAGTGCCAGCACCACTGGACAGCTTCTGACAAATGCAGACTCTCCGAGGCACAGACTGACCCTTCAATTTACCTTCCCTAAGTGCTTCTGAGCTGCCTTGGTGAATATACTTATTTTCAAAATTAGGATTTTAGAGGTTATTTGCTTTTTGACAAGTCACTGAACTGTATGCTTAAGCTCTTGCTAAGGAAAAAGCCAGAGGACCAGATCAAACTCCCAGACCTTAAAAAGGAATAGCACTGGTGCAGCAGCACCTTGTAGTACAGGTTTACACACAGGGCCTTTATCTGAGGGCCAAGAAGATATTGTGGTGGGTGCTTTTTGAAAAAAAGATTTATTTATTTATTTATGCATATAAGAACTGGGGTGTAGGCCAGAGGTGTGGGGTAGTGAGAGGATTCACCAGAGACAGAGTGGGGAGCAGGACAGGCGGATCTACTGAAGTACACTGCTGAGGGGAGCAGCGGGCGAGACAGGAGAGGTCTGCTGCGCCATGTGGGAAGCTCTGTGGCTGGGGATGGAACTCATGCTGCAGTGGCTGTGGATAGCTTCATAGTGCTGAGACTTAACCTGTTGCGCCACCGGGGAGGCTCGTATTGGGTGCTTTTGTTCTCTTTCTAACATGGAAGGAAGACGGGTAAAGTTCAGCTACTCAAGAGTTTCATGGGCATAAGATATTTGAAGTGGATCTTGGGTAAGCCCTAGTGTCCTCATCTGTAGAATGCCGCTTATGATGCCTCCTTCTCTGAGTTGTTCAGTTTTATGTCAAATAACATTCAAGCACAGCAGCTAGCCTGACGTGTAATAAATATTCAAGTCAATCCATTCCAGTCCTTGCCAGGAAGGAGGCTCTGCATGAAACAGGTCAAGGTCAGATGTTGGGGTCACAGGTTGTACTTAGTGAGGTCAGACACACCTGGTTTGCCCCTAAGTCATTTTGACAACTTGCATGAGTCTTTTCATCTCCTTTACCTTAGTTTTCTCATTCAGTGCAGAGAGTCAAACCACTTTGGAGGGTTGTGACAAGGATTAAATGAGGTCACAAGTGCGATGCATGGAGGCCAGTGGCAAGCTCTGAGCCACTGCTCTGTCAGCCTGAGTTCAGACTGTAGGTAGCAAGGTTCCTCCCACCCTGGGTGGGCCCTGGCTTCAGACAACAGTCTCCTTTGACTCTGTTGGCTCCCTTGGTCATCATGCCACAATGATGGAGCTCTGGAGAACAAATATCCCACCTCAGGCCCAGTCTTTTTCTTGGCTGTGGCCCCTCTGGCCAACCAGGTTTGGTTGTCAGGTTGAGTGAGTGACTGGGCGTTGATGTGAGCTGTGCTGTGGAGTACAGAATTGGTGTGGGCCAGAAAAAAAAAAAAAAAAGAATTGGTGTGGGGCTCTCAGCTTGGCTCAGGGTCAGCTCTGCTCTTAACTCCTAGAATGTGGCTAGGCCCTGCTGCCTTCCACCAGTAGTGGGGGTAACTTGACACCCTCCCTAAGACAAAGCTATGACCGGTCTACCCATTTTAGGTTGGGGAAGCTTACAGAATTGCACCCCAGCTCAGGTGACCACCAGGATACAAGGGAAGGCAGAAGTGCCCCTTGATTTGAACCTACTGTGCATCCAAAGGTTCATCCCATCCCCTAGGAGGGGCTTCATCTCCAGAAGCCCATCTATACCTGGTCCTGCACCCATGCCAAGGCAACAGGGAGGATAAGTCAGACAGAACCTGCATAGGTACAGGTTCAAATTCCGGTTCTTCCCATGGACTGACACGCAGACAGCCTCTCTGGGCCTCAGTTTCCTCATCTGTACAATGGGGGTATAGTGAAAATGAAATAAAGAATTGTTTGTGGTTTTTAAAATTGGACTGCTATATTCAAGTAAGGGATTAGTAACACTCCTGAGCTAAAGCCCAATTCTTTGTCACTAAAGCAGACAAAGCACAGTAGAGAACAGTAGAGGATGGCAAGTCACCCACGAGCAGATCTGAGGTGGGTTTGTTGTAGGGAGGGAGGAGGTACCAGACAGATAGCTAGAGGGACAAAAGGCTTGTCCAGGCCTTTCTGCTCATTTTTTTTTCAGAGAGGTCCAGAGGGTTTTGTTCAAAGATTGTGGAGGAGCAGAGCTGCTTCCAGCTTTAGTGAGACTCCCCAGCCTGGACTTTTGTGCAATCCTGGGAATCTACTTTAGCCTCTCTGGGCCTTGGTCTCAACTGTCAGTCACACAGAGGGGTTGCTGGGAGTGCCTTTTATCGGGAGCTTGTGTTCATCATTTGTGTAGTGTGACCCCCTTGTCTCATAGGATGGCCCTAGGGTCCGTCTAGGTGGGGCCCCCAGGCCCAGGCTTAGACTGGGTCAGACTAACATTGAAGGAGTCAAATTGGGGAATCCCTCCCAGTGGGTCCTGAGGATCTCTAAGGGAGGGGCTGATCTTGGAGAGGACAGAAGCTTATCTCCTGACACTGCCTGTGGACAAGGTTTCCTGGGTCCTTATTTGGTGAGGATGTAGAGGGAAGTGAGGACCCCAGGTGACACAAGCATTCTACTCCCAGGGTGGGACCTGATGCAAGGAGAGAAACCAGCCCAGGGGCCAGGCCTGGGGGCCTGAGGGAAAGAAGAGAAGGCAGTAGACTGTTGCCAGCCCGGAAATGTCTGCCGGCTGGCATCAGGCGTTCCTGAGCTAGTGTGCTTCCTGTAAGCAGTGCATACAGGCCCAGTGACCTCACCCCTTAAACATTCTGGGACAGCCCCCCATTTCGAAGGCAGTCCCATTGTCCCCTGGAACAGTAAAGGGGTGGCAGTGCCGACCTTACGGCATCCAAATAATATCCATTCATTCAACAGTGTTTACTGAACACCCACTTGGTGCAGGCCTTATGCCAGACACCAGAATACAGAGAAACTTTGGCGCTCAGTGGCTAATGGGTCTGCATTTCCCAGCCAGCCGCCTGCACCTGGAGCAGGTGTAAAGCTCCCTGTGTGCTCTTTTAATTGGTACATTGAAACTATCATCAATGAGGAAAAATCCCAGTAAACCCCCATCTGGGGGGAATGGCCCACAATCATTGATTTGGCCCCACTCATGCCAAGTGCTATAATGGGGTTCTTAAGTAAGGACCAACCAATGGGGTATCATTGTCCTCATATTCAGTGACCATTTCAGGTTAGTAAATTTGTTGCAGGTCACATAGTTCATGAGAGTCTGGGCCAGGATTTAGACCCAGGGCTTTCCAGGACACCAAGCCTTGAGGCATTAAAACTTGTACAACCTTTCCTCTGGCCTGGGTTTAAATCCTCACTTTGAAATCTGTTAGCCTAGTGACTTTGGGCAAGTCACTTAGCCTTTCTGCGTCTCGGTTTTCTCATCTGTAAATGGGGTTCATGGTATCTTTTTCATAGGGTTGCTGTGAAAGTTCAGTGGGAGAATGAATGTTAAACCCCCACACACTGGCTGAGGCAGGAAGCTTCAGGACTCTGGAGTCATTGTTCAGGGGGGTTTCATCTCCCAGAATTCTCCCATCTGACAGGACCTGGAGGAGTTGCTCAGTCCAGTCCTCTGCCGTCAGGTCTAATCACTCTGGGTTGTCAGCAAGAATTGATAGACAGGAACAGAGGGGAGGAAGGTCCAGATGAAAGGCAGGAGACAGTACCCTCTTGCCCTTCCCCTCCTCCTTCAGGGACTTTAGGATCTGAGTGAAATTAGGAGCCTGGTCTGGCCACCACAACAGCCATCTCTTTGCTCACACTTTGCTTTATGAAGACATCTCATGTCTTAATTCATTTCATCCCAAAAGCAGGTTTATGATTGCTAATATTATCCCCATTTTATAGATGAGCAGATGAGAAAACTGACCCTTGTGTGGATCTACCTAAGGTCCCTAAGCTAGTGAGTGAGATCTAAACTTCTGCTGGTAACCGTACCTTGTCTGGGGAGGCTTCCAGAGCCAGGCAGTGGGGGGGCAGGTTCCCATTAGAGAAGGCTTGTGATGGACAGCTGCGCAGAGCTGTTGCAGAAGCCTTGAGCCCTGTAGAGGTCTGCACCTCCCCTGTGCCCGTCACTGTAAGAAAGCCCGTACACTATCTGCCCTAAAAGCCTCTGGCTGCAGTTCCCAGAGCCTTGCCACGCTGACAGGCTTAAGATTGCTGCCATTCTGCTCACCAGCTGCTTGTTAGCAGGCTGACTTCCCTGGGGTCTGCACCAACCCCACTGTCTAGTCAGTGCTGGGACCTGGTCTAGGTTCCTGTGCTTCATTGAACCCATCACAATCTCTCCAAACCTCAATTTTGCCATGTGTTAATGGGTATATTGGTAAATGGAATGATGGGAAGATTGCACTGAAACAGCCTAGAAGGGCTGGCTCAGCAAGCTTTTGGACTTGACTACCATTCTTCCCTCCCTGTGAGGAGAAAATAGCTCTCCCAAGTTGTCTTCCTGCTTTAAGATTAAAAAAAGGGGCGGGGGAGGGAATGACTGGACTCCTCTTGGTGAAGAATCCTGGCCACTGTCTGTAGAGAGCTGAGCCCAGAACCAGACCCTCTCCTGCAGCAGCCCTGATCAAATGTGTCACTCCTCTGAGTTAAAATTTTCTTATCTGTAAAACAGGAATCAATGCTATCTGGCCAGTGTGAACACCCATCATTCCCTGGGAAATGCTACCCCCCAGAGGGGAGATCCACAGTCAGATGGGTGACCTGACCCTGGGAAGGGCAGTGCTTAACCCAGAGGAATGTCTTAATGTTGGTGACATTTCAGAGCAGCATGGAAAGATGTTTCATGGTGAGGTTTGGGGAGGGCTTCTGGCACTCCCCAAAATCAAATCACCTACATTATTAGTTACTCAGATGGGAACTCTGGTTCAGGTATTTATAAAGGGAAACCAACTTGCTCCAAGAATGGATATGGCTCCCAGGTCACAGAATGACCAGGTAGGATAGGGACAAAGGCCCGACAAGGAAGTGGTCTGAACCCTGGGCTCCTTCTAGTTTGTGGGCCCAAGTTTAACCCAGTTTAATGCCACAGAAATTCTTAAGTATCTACTACATGCAGGTACCATGCAAGGTACTTGGTAGGATCAGGTGAATCACATTAACGCTTGTCCTTAAGAGGCCTAGAGTTGAGTGAAACGAATGATGACCTGAATAAGATATCTCCATGCCCTTCTGCCTCACAGATACCTTGCACAGAGCCTGGTACCTACTGAGTAATCAGTACATGTTGACTGAATGTAACTAAACTATGGACTAAAATAGGGGTAGAGCCAGACCCAGAGGAGGGGTCATTTATACTGGGCTTTGATGGCTGCCTAAGAGACTTCTTTCGGCTCCTCCATTTGTCCATTGCCCCTCCATCAGGGATGATGAAGAGGACCCCAGTAGAGCAAAGCCCAGCTTCTCCTCACTCTTTTCCACCCGCCCTCATCTGAACTCTAAGGAGTTTCCGGATATGAGAAGGAAGTGGCCGGGCTGCGGAAGGCAGGCTCATTTCCAGTTTGGGGCCAGGCTGCCAGCCCCGGGTCCTGTTTACTCAGCAAGGCGGACAGGCTGACAAGACTTGGCGGCAAATGCTCTTCTGCCTCTGAGAACAGAAGGGACTGGCAGAGCCTGGCCAGGCCAGCACAGGGAGACCTGTGCCAAGGGGAAAGTCGAATGTAAAGAGTATTTCCTCCCGGTCAGGCGGCCCCAGACTTTTGTCTCCAGTCTGCAGGCAGTTCCTCCAGTGATTCATAATCAGCGGGAACTTATAAATAAACCCCACCTCAGCCTTGCACTACAGCCTGACCGGGACTGGGCCTGAGTGAGAATGGGGGTGGGGGTTTGGGAAACAAGGAGGTTGAAGAGAGGCCCCAAGAAGGTTTGGGGGACCTGAGTGGAGCTAACTGCTACGGGGGCAGGGGCACCTCTGAATTTCCATGGTGGCATTGCAGGGCTGTTGTCAATAGTCACATTTGCCACCAGAGAACTTGGAAACTGGATTGCTGATATAGACCTAAGAACTTTTGACAGTTTTTAGGGTTTTTATCTGCTGCCCAGGATGTAGAGAAAACAAGGTAGAGTTTTTAAATGCCTGGGCTATAAAACATTTTAAAATGTAATTTCAAATTTATGGATGCTGCAAAAAATAGAACAGAGAACTGTATAACCTGTAGTCTATTATATCAGTTTTTGCTTTTTTTTTTTTTTTTTTTTACATTCTGCTCTACTTTGTTTCATCATTCTCCTTCTCTCATTTTATTTTTTTGGAACCATCTGAAAGTAGGCTTTCAAGCCACACCTCCATGCCCCTTATGCCTACAGTGTGCATTTGCTGAAACAGCCAGTGTGAGAGTTTCTACCTGATCATTTTCTAAGTGTATTTCAGGATGTTCAAGTCCCTCATCCTCTTCTGTGAAGAGGTGCTTTGAGGGCCCCTCACCTTGGAGAGGATAAGGAGAGGTAAATTTAGAAATATCTATTGGAATAATAATGATAAGCACAGATCTTTATTATGTGCAATGTAAATTGCACACATCATGTCATTCGATCAGCATAATATCTCTCTTTTTCTTTTTTTTTAAGATTTATTTATTTATGCATACAAACTGGGGTGTAGGCCAGAGGTGGGGTGGTGAGAGGATTCACCAGAGACAGAGTGGGGAGCAGAACAGACTGACTGAAATACACTGCTGAGGGGAGGAGCGGGCGAGTCAGGAGAGGTCTGCTGCACCATGTGGGAATCTCCGTGGCTGGGTATCGAACTCATGCTGCAGTGGCTATGGATAACGTCATAGTGCTGTGCTTAACCCGTTGTGCCACCAAGGAGGCCTAATGTCTCTCCTTTTCTAATGAAGAAACTAAGACACAGGAGGGGTGTATAATTTGTACAAGGTCACATAGCAAGCTAGGCTTTCCTACATTCACTAAGCACAAAATTAATCCTGGACCCAGACCTCTTTTCTGTTTACTATGTGATTACAGCCAAGGGTTGGACTTTGTAGGGCCTCAGTCTCCTCTTTGCGCTGGGGGCACAGTTATCTCTGGGGTGGGATGCAAGAGCATCCAAAGCAGCCCAGCACTGTGGAGCCCTGGAGACCAGGTACAAAAGAGTCCTCCCTGTGTCAGGGCTGGAGTGGAAGCTGATCCACAGGCCAAACCAGCTTCTGAATTCTTCTAGTCATCTCATGATCCAGGCTTATGACTCTCTTACAGATTGTTTCTGGAAATTCAGAAATCTGAGTGCCTTTGGAGCTCTTGCAGTGAGGAGGCCTGGCCACCAGATGGCGCCATGCAGGTCTCTGCGCTTTCCTAGGAGCTGGGTTTCACTCTGGTCTGTTTTAAAAGTGACTCCTCTCCTCCGAGTATGCCCACACCGCCATGGCCCTCCAGTTAGCCTCCAGTTTCAGCCAGGTAAACTCAGCCAGGAAGGGCAGCTACCCATCATGGTGACTTGGCAGCACTTTGTGCTTCGCAGGCACTGTTCCCAGGGTGAGCCAGGCCATAAGACCAGGACAGAGCTGTTGGAGTTCTTCAGGCCTCAATTTTCACATTTGTAGAAAGATGCGTGTCACGTCTGCCTGATTTTATTCAGGAGGGCTGCATGTCTCAGGTTCCGAGTCTGTGAAATAGGTATAATCATAGAGGTGCTATTGAGTTGTCTTGAGGATGAGTAGCAGCCCATGTTCAAAGTGATTTGAAGTAGTAAGGCTGCAGGCCAAAGTCCCGGCACCCTCAGGTGAGCTCTGGGTCTGCCTTTAGCCCCCAGAACAGCCTCTGGACTGCAATACAGGGATGTCGAACAAGAGGCGGCCTCAAGGCTCATGTCACCTGTACCTTCCATTCCTCAGATGGAGGAAAGTCTAGAGGGCCAGTGATTTGCCCAAGGCCTCAGCCCCATCTGACAACACCAAAACCCAGATCCACTAATTGGGGACAGCTGTCATTCATTCTTCTCTCACCACTGACCAGAGGCTCAACAAAGAAGTCCACGTGGGGAAGGGCTGGTTCTACTGGGGCAAGAATGATCACACATGAATTGGAGGCTATGCTGCAAAAGGACACAGCTCAGAGTCCAAGGAAACTCCCTTCTCCTAAGGGACAACAGCCTCTATCCCCCAGTCCCAGGTCTTCCATGGAAAAGTTCCTCAGGGCTCACCTGCCCAGACCCTAAGGGGAATATTTTTAAAAGTATTTAAAACTCCCCAGGGATCATTCTGCATTTCTACTCATATAGTATATCTATGCTTTTATTTATGAAATAAAAAGGCTTCTGTTCTCAGTTAATTAGTGGGCTCATATAAACCCTCTCCCCTACCTCAGGATGTGGGGGGTGGGGGTGGTAGGGGGAAAACCATTAAAAGTATAAAAATATGGAATTCCAGATGCACTGGTCAGGAACAGCCTTCCTGCCTTGGGGGGGGGGGAAGATATTAACCCAAATTAGTAATTCTCCAGAATCCCAGGCTGATTTTGGGAAGAGCATGCTAGCGACTTGAACTCATTCATACTCAACTGTAACTGACTGATGGAGTGATGCTTTTCTTGAGCAAGAGTGAATGGAGGAGAGGAGAGGGAGCAGGGCTGTGAAAGCCTGGGTATGGGAGAGAGCAAGAGGGCGGATGGTCAGGGCGTACACAGAGAATGGAAATCAAAGGACCCTAATTCTGATGGTATTGCCCAACGCCAAAAGGAAATGAGAGATTTGTTTCCAGGAGAGACCTGCCTGGGTTACAGGGGCCATAGATAACTCAGCTTCTGTGAGTCAATGCATGTAACCTCGGAGAGAACGGACATAGGTGTGACCCAGATTTCTCTTGGAGAGACTGGCCCATAGACCCAGCATCACATCATCTTTCTGCCCTGGGAAGTAGACACTGTCATCATCTCCATTTCTCTTCTTATATACTAAGCCCTGGAAAGAGAGAGGGCCTTGCCTAAGAGCAGTCACACTGAATTAGTGCCGAAAGGCCTAGAAAAACCCAGGTCTCCTAGTCAGTTGTTGCCTTTTACTCACATTTTACCTGAATCTGGAGTTAGGTTGGCTGGATTCCTGGCTCTGTGACCCTGGGCAGGTTAATGAACCTCTCTGTGCTCAGTTTTCCCCATTTGTAAAATGGGAGTGATATTGCCTATCTCCTGGAGTTGTTGACAGGATGTGGTATTGCATGAAAGGGCCTGGTACACAGTAGGTATGTAATCATGGCTGCAGTCTCACAGAGGATCCTAATCTTACTTGGGCCATAGTTCTTAAAGCAGCTTAATGCAAAAAACTAATCCCTTTGAAAATCTTTTTTTAGAGAGGCATCATGAAAAGTTAAAATCTTATTGGGGGTGGGTGGAGGAGAAAGAAGGCTTTAGGATTGCCAAAGAGCCAAGAGGGTGAGTGAGGTCTTGCCTCTGGCAAACTGTGTACAATGGAAGGGGTGCTATGAAGGCCTGGCAGGGACAAGAGGGGTCAGTGCCAGGATGGGCAGGGCCTTGGATGCCAAGCGGAGAAGTCAGGGCCAGTTTGTTGTTGTCTCAAGATGTTTGATTTTGGCTGTGGGATGATTAAAGGGAGGTGTGTGTGTGAATTTCCACCGACCCCAGTTGTTTCCCTGTAGAACTGGGGCCAGTTTATGGCTCCTGGCTGCCCCTGAGCAGCCTCTCCCAGCCCTCCTCCTCCCTCACTGTCTGGCAGCCAACTGAATTTTATGTGGGGAATTTGAGGAATTTGAAAAGGCAGAATGCAAAGGACACTCAGAGATTTCCTTGCCAGCCTCTAAGGGGAAAAGCCCCTCTTTGTGGGGCAGTGGAAGGAGAAGTGTGGCTTCTGGGTTCTGGGCCCTGTTCTGAGCCTCAGCAGCCCAGTGACCGGGGCAAGAAGTCTCTTACCCCCTCCCCGCCATCTGGAAAGGGGCGCCTGTCTTCACCATTCTCCAGAGCTGTTGGAGGGCCCACGCGGCAACGGAGCGCTCCCGGTGCACTGTAAAGGCCCTGCCACACGCCCAGGGCCGAGAGGTCATGAACGATTCTTCAGTGCTCTGGTCTTACAGAGGAGGGGCTGAAGGTCAAGGAAAGACTTTCTTGTGAGGTCGTCGGGGCCATCCCAGTGCTGGGGGGCCTTTTGGTGGAAGGCCGCGGAGCTGCGGAGAACGGAGAACCGGGAGCCGCGCCCGGCCCGGGACCTCTATCTCCCGCGGCCGCGGCGTCACTGAGTCTCGGCTGCCCGAGCGCCCGCCGGACGTTATCTGCTCTCAGCCGGCGGGCCCCTTCCCGCCTGGCCGGGGCCGCGGTGGCGACGAGCCGCTCCCGCCTTATCTGCCGCCTCCGCGAGCAAGCTTGGGCCCTGCGGCGGGCGCCGGGATGAGGAGAGCCCGGGCCAGCACCCTCACCCAGCCCCCCCGCCCCCCCACCTGGCCGACCCTCCCTGCGCTGCTCCTCCCTGACCCTGCCAGCGGGCCTCCTCCTGGCTGCTCCCTCCAGAGCGAAGCTGCTGGGAGTGCTTTCCCCAAGGGGTACCTCATCAGCAAAGGGTTTTTGTCAGATTAGTCCGTTGTTTAAAAGACAAGCCTAAGTGTGCCTAATCCCATCTTAGTCACGTTTTACATGATTTCACAAGAGAGGCAAAGTTCTGCAAAACAAAAGCCTTCAACCCCTAAACACACTATCCATCAGCGCTGTCTGGGGAGACCAGCGTGCTTGTCCACAGAACTCTTTACAGTGCTTCTGCTGGGGCTTACGGGTGGTGCTAAGCGTGGCACCCATTGGAAGCTGTTTCACCACCCGAATACTTGAATTGTAGGACATGAAGCTGCCCACTATGTTGGTGGCAGAGAATGTGGGTGCAGCCTTTGTAATGACATTTAGCAGTATGGATGGAAAGCCATCAACTATTCATACCCTTTGACTCAATACTCTCTGGGAATGTATCCCAAGGAAACAGTTCAGCAGCAGCAAAACAACACACACACGCGAGCGCGCGCGCACACACACACACACACACACACACACACACACACACGCCCCCTATGGATTCGCCAGTGTCTTGTTTGCAAAGTTAGTGAGCTATGTCTAAGTGAAAAATTGATACACATGAGTCTTAAGGAACTGGATTTGAATCCTCTACCATGACCTATAGGGTGAGTGACTTAACCTCAAAGACTTTCCATTTGCATGTCTGGAAAGTAGAAAATCCCACTATTCAGTGTATTTTGTAAGAATTTTGTAAGAATTCCAGGAGACAAACAGTGAAAGCTCTAGTTCAGGTTGGGGGTAGAGTAAGAATTAAGAAACGCGTATTTCCCTCCTTTATCCCTGCAAAAATGAAAGTATAGGATATTTCAAGTCATTTATAAATATTGGGAATCTTTTACTCCTTCCATCGTGGAGTGGATCAGAATCCAAGACTCACCATTTGTTTCCCAGCTGTGTAAGCTTGACAAGATGTTTTCCCTCTTTTAGAAAAGATGCTAGAACCCACCCTGTAGGATATTGCTATTGTTAAATGTGTTAATATGTGTGATGTGCTTAGTTAGGTCTGTACCTGGTTTGAAAAAATACTCAATAATTGGTAGCTATTATTATTATTATTATTATTAAATAGTATTTAAAACTAGAAACAACTTCAATATCCAAAAATATTCCAAGTTAAATAAATGAGCATATCAATTATTTTGTAGGCATCCACATGACAATAATGCTACAACCATTCAGATAAATGGCATAAATATAAAAAATTAGAAGTAAAAATATAAGATGAATATTTAGGAAAATTCTTGTGTAGTCTTGTGGTTCGGGAGGGGATCCCCTCAAGCAAGCCAGGAATACAGGTCTATAATGGAGAAGGCAGACTAGATCATATATAATATTTGAATATCTACATGGTATGAAACTCCACAAATAAGTCTAGAGACAATAGTAGATGGGGAGAACTATTTGTTAGGAAAACAAAGTGTTCATGTCCCTCATTATCCTTCATGTGGTATATCTACACAATAACTGGAAAAAGTCAACCAAATAATTAGAAAAAATAATTGGAAAAAAGGACAAAATTACTTCACAGAAGAGAAAATGCAAACATGAGACAGACACACAACCTCTCTAGTTTTGGGGGCTATAAAAATAAAATTAGAAACATTTACCCACCACGCACTAACTACTAAAGTAGAAATGGATCTGCCCATTATCCCACCTATCCCATTTTCAACTTTATCTATAAAATCTATCTATAAAAAGGTGGGGTTTTGTTTGTTTTAATGTAATATTCTTCGTAGTGACAATGGCAGTGTCTGCCTGTATGAGCTGTAGAAGATGAGCTGTGAGAAGACATGGCCGACCATCAGAGGTTACTTCCAAGCAGTGGGGTGTGCTGAAGGGGGCTTTTATTTATTTATTTATTTATTTATTTTTTATTATTGTTATTTATGTCTTTTACATTTTGTATTCCCCTTGGGCAGCCCACCACCAATTCACCCGTGATCCATCTCCATGGTCCCCTGTATTCTCCTCTCTTCCATTTTGTGCCCTTATCCTCCCCTCCCTCCACCCCCCCACCCCCCCAACCCCCACCGCTGAGTGTCTCTCTCCCACCCGGCCTCCCTATAGTCCTGTTATAAGTGAAACCATTCGATATTTTTCTTTTTCTTTCTGGCTTATTTCACTGAGTATGATTCCCTCTAATTCCATCCATGTCGCTGTAAATTGCATGTGTTTATCTTCTTTCCATGCTGAATAGTACTCCATTGTGTATATGTACCACATCTTCTGGATCCAGTCATCTATTTTTGGACATCTGGGTTGCTTCCATGCCTTTGCTATTGTGAATAGTGCCGCAATGAACATACCGGTGCATGTATCCTTTCGGATTAGTGTTTTTGTGTCCTTTGGGTAAATTCCCAAAAGTGGTATTGCTGGGTTGTATGGGAGCTCCATGTTTAGCAATTTGAGGAATCGCCATACAGCTTTCCGTAGTGGTTGGACCAGTTCACATTCCCACCAGCAGTGTAGAAGAGTTCCTTTTTCTCCACATCCTTTCCAGCATTTGTTGTTGCCTGTATTTTTAATGTGTGCCATCCTCTCAGGTGTGAGGTGGTATCTCATAGTGGTTTTGATTTGC
>PVIJ01011159.1:0-56115 GCA_004024925.1 Scalopus aquaticus | reverse complement strand
GGAAGCAACCCAGATGTCCAAAAATAGATGATTGGATCCAGAAGATGTGGTACATATACACAATGGAGTACTATTCAGCATGGAAAGAAGATAAACACATGCAATTTGCAGCAACATGGATGGAATTAGAGGGAATCATACTCAGTGAAATAAGCCAGAAAGAAAAAGAAAAATATCGAATGGTTTCACTTATAACAGGGCTATAGGGAGGCCGGGTGGGAGAGAGACACTCAGCAGTGGGTGGGAGGGGGGAGAGGAGCATAAAGGCACAAAATGGAAGAGAGGAGAATACAGGGGACCATGGAGATGGATCACGGGTGAATTGGTGGTGGGCTGCCCAAGGGGAATACAAAATGTAAAAGACATAAATAACAATTAAAAAAATAAAAAATAAAAATAAAAAAATAAAATAAAAATCACCATAATCCCCCCCAAAAAATAAATAAAACGTGTCTGCCACTGTCCTAAAAAGTAGGTGGCTTTGGTCCCCGTATCATCATAATCTGAGATATAAAAGTTGAACGTCATGCTGATCAATTTGTGTATTTACTCACCCCCCCCCCCCAAAATGCTTGCACTTTGCCAGGGTGTTTTTTGTGGGAGAGTTGACTGGAATCACCTAGTAACTCCTCATCGTGAAAAGTTCTCATCCCACCCAAAACAAACTGGCTTAATTCCTGCTGGCCCAACATGTGTAAGTTGTTTTAAAACACACAATTCCCAAAACGTCACACACACATTTGCAATCACAGAAGTCAGCTGTTCAACAAATCAGGCAAATATTTTTAAGTAGCCAATGAACACATTTTGGTGTTGCAATGGTTGGTCTCAGAGAGGAGCCGTTCCAGAAACTCCCTCAAAAAGTATCTGAGAAAAGCAACACTGGCCTATAAGGAACAGTGAACACCCGAGAAGCAGAACTTTGCAATGTGATGAGGACTAGTCAATACAACCACAAAAAGAGAAATTCGCACTAGCCTACTCAGCAGAGGGACTACTGAGACAACGGAGTAAGCTAATGACAGTTCTGTGCATATTTATGGTCCTCTCTGGGAGCCACAGAAAGACTGGTCAAAACAGAAGTTTTCTCTTATTCTCTTAAAATGCAGAGTCTTGGTTCAAAAGCTCATGGCGTTATTTTTTTCAATGCAAGACCAATATTTGCAAGGAAAAGTCATTTAAAATCCATCCTAAACTTCTGAAGGGAAAAAAATTTCCCATTAGTCTGTCATCTACACTTGTTTTTTTAAGGAGAGAACTTAAAAAAGTACTTAGTGGACAGACTCCAAACAAAACAAAAAAACTGACCTACTCGAAATGCTAGTGGTTTTCCTTTATTTAATTCTTGTTTTCCGTGGTAGGCTAACACTCTCTGAAGAAGCACCTGGGCCAGCTCTTTCTTCCTGCAGTGAGTTGATTCTACGAGTGTGATGGCCTCTGCCAAGCAGGCCCTCTGCCCTTGGATTAAACCCGTGTAAAGTTTATCCACGAGTCTTTGTTCTTTATCAGAAAGTCCTTCCGGGTGTTCCCTTTGGGTTGTCTGTGCACACCGTTTTCTCTGTAAACCGCCTGGCAGCAGCGTCCACCTCGTACCATGGAGTCCAAGGAAACGGCCTGGAGGAACTCGCAGGAGGCCTGGCCCGAGAGGAGCACCCGGGGCCCAGACAAAGCACCGGTGGGGAGAGGGTCTCAAGAGCCCCTTCAGGAAGTGCAGGGGGAGGTGCCGGAGAAGTGCGGGGGCCTTCATTGTGTCTGTGAAGTGAGGCCAACGCTGCACGCACCTTGGCTCCGTGGAATTTGTGGCCTCCCTGGAAGAAAGGAGAACATGGACACTGAAGTGCTGAGACCGCAAGTGTGGTGCCGTCGCTGTCTTCTCAGACAGAGTCAGGGTCCTTGGGAAAACACTGGATGGAAGTTTTATACCAAATTCAAGAGGAAGACCGCCTCCCCGCCCACAGCTCTGCGGCTCTTCTGCGAAGAGCTGCACACATTCAATCACTTCTAAACAGAAAACGCACAGAGAGAAGCCCACTAGGGCTGAAATTCTGTTA
Source organism: Scalopus aquaticus (assembly GCA_004024925.1). Classification (NCBI taxonomy): domain Eukaryota; kingdom Metazoa; phylum Chordata; class Mammalia; order Eulipotyphla; family Talpidae; genus Scalopus; species Scalopus aquaticus. The sequence goes on along the minus strand of PVIJ01011159.1, from coordinate 54,064 downwards.
TGCTTAGTTTTCTCCTGCATATGGGACTTATATTACATTCATCTCAACAGTTTCCTCAGTCAAATATTACAGAGGTTTAAAAAAAATCCCTCTGATGCTGGCCTCTCATTCATTCTCTACTTGCAGTTGGGCACTGGAGGCGTAAGTCTGTTTTTTTAGCGCTCTCAGAAACTTCCTTATCACCAGTATTCTTTCTACTCAGCTTGGAACGAGGTGTAACTGACAGCAGCACAGTTGAAGGTGTAGCTAATGCTGCAAAATGAACACACCGTAAGTTTAGTTAACCCCCATCCCCGCCTAGTTACCAAAGAAATATAAAAGGATTTTTTGACGTGATCAGAAAGTGCAGAAAGTGTCTCGGCAGCTCTCAAGGACACCACCCATCGCGCTCACTGCGGCGGCCTGGAATCCACTGTGCCAGGACTGGCTGTCTTACAGCAGGCAATCTGCCTTTTGAGGAAGAGGCCTAAGTTTAGATACGTGTGTGTCCAGCAGACTCACTGGAACACTGGCCATCGCGAGACACGGTGCAGCGCGGGCACACACAAGACTCCGGTGCGTGATGAAGCATGAGGCCTGTGTGGTGATGAGACGGTGTGTGGAGGCGGTACCAGGACCTCTGTGCTGATCACTAAGAATGCACATTCCCGGCCCCATGGAGCAGAATCTGTTTCAAAAAAACTGAATTTCTGACCTCCCTGGTGGCGCAGCGTTTAAGTGCTACGCTGTGGCGCTGTCGGCAGCGTCGACACGAGTTCGACACCTGGCCGGGGAGATTCCTACATGGCACAGCAGACCTCTCCTGCCTCGCCCGCTGCTCCCCTCAGCAGTGTGTTTCCCTTGATCTGCCTGTGCTGCTCCCCACTCTGCCTCTGGCGAACCCACTCGCCACCCCACGCCTCTGGCCTGCACTCCAGCTTGTATGCAAAAATAAATAAATCTTAAAAAAAAAAACTGAATTTCACATACTGTGTTGTAAACCACAGCTACCTCAAAAAAAATTTTTTTTGAGCCACTCTGGAATTAGATGAGACTCCCTTGTTTGGATCTGCTGCCCTCCCCTTCCACTGCCAATGGACAGTGGGGGCTGACATGGCGCAGACAGAACAGGAGACGCTGGGCCTCTGCCCCGTGGGCTGGAATGACCAGGTCACGCACTCAGCTGTGCCTCAGCTTCCTCTGGAGAACAGAGTGGGGCAGGAGAACAGGAGGAGGATGGGGAGGGGGCTGAGAGCGAAATGAGTTAATTCGTGTGAAAGGCTGAGAACAGCGTCTAACAGAGTCAGAGCTCAAAAACAAATTAGCTTTTATTATGATGATGATGACGATGCCAATTTATAAAACCTTGGTAAAAAAGTAGATCACAGGCCTACCTTCAGTAAACTAAAACTGCCAGACAAAAAATACACAGAGCCTACCACAACTGGGTGTATGACTGTCAACTCTGGTTTTCAAGTACCTTGTAGTACAATGAAATAAATTTATTGCTTCAAGGTACCTCTCTAAGTGGCACTTCAAGGCCAATCAGCACAAAATTAATTTTAGCTACATAACATTGTATTAGGGCAAAGAAGACACATGTGAAATGTTTTACTGTTGTTAGAACTGTACTGGCTTACAGTCCAAAGACAAATTTTTTCTCGATGGGGAGAGGAAACAATACAACTTCAATTGTACAAGATTAGTCTTATTCTAAAAGCACAACTTATTTTTAAAAAAGGGTAAAACACTGATAAAAAAAATTTAAATATATACCACTACCCTTCCCACACATACAAAAAGATATTTAAAACAAAAAAATGGAGGCACTGTCTGTTTTGGAAACCCTCCTCCAACATCACCTTCAGGCACAGAGCCCACCCGCATGGACGCCATCACGACGGAAAGCCCCCCCAACACTGTTTCTAAGCAGCCGCTGCTGGTCTGGAAAGCACTCAGCCCCTGTCCACGGCGAGACTACGACCACAATGGCGACAATCCCACATTACTATGGTCCAGGCACTGGAGTAGAACTTTCTGCATTTGTTTCCTGTGGCTGTAGTGACAAATAACCACAAACCTGGTGGCTCAGAATAATGGACATTTATTCTTTCGCAGTTCTGGGGTGAAGAGTCAGAAATCAGGATGTCTCAGGGCAGACACACCCAGCTCTGGAGGTGGGGGTAGTAGGGTACCTTGAATCAGCAGAAGAAATCTAATTCAGTGACTGCAGGTTTAGTCTCCTTATATGGGGAACATAGAGAAACAAGGGGGCAGACAGACCCAAACCAGTAACTAACCCTTGACATGTGGCGGCAAAGCTGAGTCAACCCAAAGAGGAGGGGCGGGGAGGGGGGTCAGTGGGTGAGAGAGGGGCCCAATGGAGCACGCTGGAGGATTACTGGGGCACTGGGGGTGGGCAGGGTGTGACAACAACATCTGGAGAGGTTTGAACCTGTAACTCCCAAAACTGATAGAATAATGTAAACCACCTTTACCGCAATAGCCCTAACTTAAAAGAAAAAGTGACCAAAAAATATTAAAAAAAAAAAATTTAGAATTTTTACAATTTTAATGAGAAATATTGACTATCCATGATTTAACTTTTATTTTTTTGCCATAAACTATTACTTGCTTCCTTTTGCATTTAGATTTCACCCTAATATGAAAATCAAACTTGTTGATGTCTTAATTTAACCAGTCACTGTGTCCACAAGAGTTACATTCAAAACATACCTATGGTAATTTCTAAATTAGACATAAAATTGCAATTGTTATTAAAAACCGATAAAACTGATGACACCTATGGTGAAAAAAGTGATAATCACGTGCAGAGAGATTCTACCAGAACACTGTGTTAAGATTTGAAGTTCAAGAGCAGCCAAAGTAACTTGGAGGACGTGGGCTAGTAACCACTTCTGAGCATGGTCGATGTTTTAAAAACCACCTATGTGCTGCAATAAAGTGTGTCTGGAATGCACATCTTCCACTTTTTTGCTTGACAAACTCCTACTCAGTCCAAATATCACCTCTAACACACATCTGCCGCCAACGAGGCAGTCACTGCTCTCCAGAGTGCTCCAGACTTAGTCACACCTCAGTGGCAGTATTTGTCTTGTTTTCTAATTTATCTATTTACAGACAACCCCTCCTTCCCTGGCCCCTACCAATTCTCACCCCTCATCCCAGCTGATGATCGTCCTAGAGGGAAGACAGCAAGTTTTCTTCTTCAGAATCTAGCACAGCACTGGGCACTTAGTAACCTTTTAATAATTAAAAGTTTGTAAATGTGGCTGATCCATCTACTTTATGTTGATCTAAAACACTACAAAGGAAAGTCTGAGTAAGAAACTTAGCCTTAAGGTTCTTTATTAAAGGATCTTTATTAAAAACATTCTACCTTCCAAGCTTTGAATCAAGGGACTTCCGACATCTAACCAACCTTCCAAAACAGGAAAACTAAAAGCTAAGTTTGTAAGGAATTGAAATCCAGTGGCAAGAGTTTCATTAGATGACACCATGTACATTTATAATAATGAAAGCAAACAAAATTCTCTCAATAAATGAGATGAATAAAAATTACCTAATAAACTGTATTATAGATTTTACTAACATTTGGAATAGTGATTTCTTGCAACAAGTTAATTGCAATCTTTCTCAGAAAATCCATGCCAACAGTCTGACAAGCTGATGATCTATATTGCAGGGTTTATCACAATTTTGAGATAGTGATGTTCTTTAGCCTTTGATGTCAATACAAATCATAAAGGGCCTTGAAGAAAAGAGTCAAGGAAAGGATGATACAGTTTTACTCCTGTCTTTTGTCTAAACCAAAAAGCTATCCTGACATCTATACCTGTAGGTTTTTAGACCTTCAAACCTCTCCCCGGGGGCTGGTTTTTCAGGGCTCCCAAACGCCGTGAAACACCTGAGTGAAAGAGCAGCAGCTGCTACCTTCCCTGAAGGCTCATCACATGCGAGGGGATGTTCCTGCTCTGGCAGGGGCGCCTGGAGACCAAGAGCTCTGACTTGACAGGTGGTGCTGAGCAAGGTTAGAGCGACTAACCAAGGCCTCACAACCAGTGCAGAACTGGGGAGTGGGGGGGGCTGTGGATTTCATAAATCTAAAGCTATGGGGTGTCAACTCCAGCTTGTTTAATAAAAGTCAGAGTGGTTTCATGTCATATCCAGGGGGATACAAGTAACCCTTCATTCTGAATGAAATGGAATGAATGCTGTTTCTCTATGTCTTTTCTCTCTTCCTTTCTTATTTCCTTCTTCATTCCCTCCATTCCTTCCTTCTTTCTCTTAGTCTAAAATGTGTAATTCTTACCAGCAGGAGATCCCAACAATGTATTAGCTGACAGAAGAGACCAAATCTCTAAAGCTGCTAAACATTTTTCACTCCAGAAGTAATTCACACCTGATAACTAAGCACAAGACACATTTAAACCCATTAATTTAGCCAATCAACCAGATTTTAAATGCAATCCACGAGTTTCCTTAAACCCAACAAAAAGCCTTGAAAGAACAACTTTCTACCCTCATCTATATGTCGCAAGAACAAACCCAATCTTTTTTTTTTCAAAGATTTATTTAGTCATGCATACAAGCTGGGGTACAGACCAGAGGCGCAGTGTGGCGAGAGGGTTCACCAGAGACAGAGTGGGGAGCATGACAGGCAGATAGACGGAAACACACTGCTGAGGGGAGCAGCAGGCGAGGCAGGAGAGAGGTCTGCCAGGCCATGTGGGATCTCCCTGGCAGGGCAGCGAACCCACATCGCCGCTGCGGACAGCTCCACAGCGCAGCGCCTAACCGCTGCGCCACTAGGGAGGCCCAAACCCAATCTTTTAGGCAAAATCATGGAGGAAGGAAGAATGACTTCCCTCCCACTAGTCTAATTAAGCATCTTTTCCTGCTTTCTGATGGAAAGAAATCAAAGAACTTGGCCAATAAACAAATCAAGCTGTTTTGATGAATTTTCATGATTTTTGAAAGTAAGGTTTGATGTTCTAATTTCAAGCTAAGCACTACCAAATTACAAGAGAAAAGTCTACAGCATTTACAACATTCAGTAAGCTATCAAAGAGCACGGCCATCCTTAATAAACCTCAAAGTCAATTTATTAACATGTAATGAAAAACAAGTGGGCAACAACACAGAAATGGGTTGCTAAGTGCATCCTGTTCCCTACAAGAAAGTTCACATGGACAGCAGCATTTTAAGCTTCACATCTGTTTCCTCAAAAACATCTTTTATGTCCATTCCATTCCTGTATTTACTATCTGGCTTTTAAGCTTTAACTGAATGCCACAGGAAGAAATACCTTTACATCAGTCAATACACATGCATAGAACCCAAACAAGCGTCACCCAAGTATACCTCTATTACACGTGATACTCAGATACCATCTTGCTACTCTACCTTCTTATAGAGATTGCAATTACAGAAGACACAAGCTTATCTTTGAAAAGCCCCATCTACTGTAGCATCTCTGACCATATGAACTCATCCTCCATATTAATCTCATAAAATGCACATCTGACTATATTATGCCTCTGCTTAAAATACCTGAAAAGCTCCTGCTGCCTTCTCTGGTTTTATTTAAAGTGTTTTCTGTGATCCATTCGGCCACTGTCAATCATTCAGCCACTACTGATGAGAACCTACTGTGTGCTTGGGCATTGTGCCAGGCCTTAGAACACCCCGTGTGAGGTGCCACAGGGCTAACTCCATGACGTCTGCCATCCAGCTAAGACAGTGCCGATCTCCAGGCTTCTCTCTCTCAGGACGGCTCTCCTCCCCTCTCACCACTCTGCTCCGAGCATTCTGATCTGCACACAGGTCCCAGAAGTGGCCACAATGACGCTTGGTCACGGTGCCCGATGTTCCTTGTGATTGGAATGTCATTCATTCCTCTATTACCTTCCTATCCCCTTCTGCCTTCAAGAACCAACTCAAGGGTCTCCTCTTCTGGACTGAGCTCGCTGGCCTCCAGTCTAAGCTCCTTCAGTCATCACTCCTACCTCTTCTTGTCCTGCGCTGCTCACACTGCTTGGTGATCATCCTTTAAAATGTCAGTCTGGCCAAGACGTGAGTTAACTCTGTATCCACAGCATAGTTTAACACTCACAGAAGTGGAGAACAAATGCATGCTATAATGTTGAATGAGTCAGTAATTTCATCAAGCTGATTATGCCGTTAATCGGATTTGAAAACATACATTTTCCTACACTTTTTATAGTAAATATTTATTTATTTTAAGGGCTTTCTTTTCTAAAGTCTTTCAACATATGGATATTTTCCTTCATTAAAAATTTGCTCAGCAGCAGCCAGTCAGACTTGGGTTGTTTGTTTTGACATTGGTCCAATAATATTCTCAATTTCAATAACCACTCTGGCAAGAGAAAGCACCCAGGATTTCCAAAATCAATACATTAGGTCAGTGTCTGCGGCACACACAGCTCATACAAGCAGTGTGGCCATGTTTCCACTTCTCAATGCTAATCACTTTTGATTTGAAGATAAGCTGCCAGTTGCCATTACCCTATTTACCATCTTTCCCAACTCCACAGAAGGCTTTACTTTCTCCTTTTCAAATAATTTCAGGAAATTTTGGGAGAGTAGAATGACTTTTTAAACAAGCGACTTTCAAATAGGTCACTGTTATAAAAGAGCAGCGCCGAACATAGACCGGATTCATGCAGACACTCCGTCCACTTCACTTTTTGTCACTTTTCCAGTAAGACTCAGATTCCCCAGTTTCTGCTTTTAGGTTTCAATCTGCTTAGGAAGTCTCTCTTTCTCTAAATTCCATCACCATTAAATGTTTTGATTCATTTCCATTGCTACCACCCTAGTTCAAATCTGAACTAGTCTTACAGAGTTCTGAGACCAACTATGGGACTGGGTAATCTTTACCACACTTGATAGGAAAGTACTGAGACCTGTAAGTTAAGGTCCCAGTGAGTACAGAATGAAATAGTGTGCACCAGCTTGGCAAAGCACCTGGCATTTGCTAAATAACTGCAAGGCATCTTTCTTCCCCTTTTCTCTCTCCTCCCTCAGCCCTCTGTCCTGGACTGCGAAGCATGACTCATACTAGACTGTGAATGTGACCCCCTTACTAATTCCAAGAGTCCCCCACACCCTAGGCAGTGGGTCTTAAAGTGTGCCCCCACCCACCACCACCAGATCAGCAGCACCCAGTGAGAACTGATGAGAAAAGGAAATTCTCAGACCTCCCTCAGACCTTCCCAATCAGAAACGCTGCAGGTGGGAACCAGGACGCCTTTTCATGTAGCCACCCTGTGATTATGGTGTATGTTCAAGTTTGAGAACCACTGTCCTAGGATCAAGTCCAGCCTGGCCTGATTTCTTCCACTTACAGCACAGGCCTTCTCAGACCTCTTCTTAAGGGAGTTTACTCACTAAGCTTTCAAACCCACTACTTACTTTTCCGGCTGAGATTTTACTTATCTGCTACATCTTCACTTTGCTGTGACACCTCTCCTATGCCACCCAGGTTAAATCCCATTGTTTCCTTCAATCTTCACCTAAGAGTTTCCAGGATTTTTTTGTTTTAATTCCAGTTATATCTGAATGCTTGGATGATAATCTGCAGAGGTCACAAATGAGCTTACCTAGCTCACAGCCACTGAATGAGGATGTAACTGAATTGGTTGCCAATAACATGAAAAACCATGTTAAAGTGTAGATTTGGGGCCAGTATTGGAGAAAATCAGATCTGTGTGATGGACCCGCACGGCAAAAATCAGCTAAGGGGCCAAAGTTCAAGCACCGACCAGCACTTTCAATGCCAAATACAGGTTCTTCTTTGGACTTTCTCAAAGATTTCAAACCATGATTACACTTCTTAAAGTTACATAATTTTTTCAGCTTGTTTTGCCTCTCTCAACACTGCCCTTAAAAGCCAGAATGGCGCCTGTCTTCTATGATTATCATCATCACCATCATCTTGAAAGCAAGTATGAAACGTTTACGGTACAAAAGAATAAAATGATTGAGAATCTACATAGGCCTCCGAGAAATTCTGATTTTCTATCAACTTGGAAAAGCTATGTCGGCTCTTTCGCATTTGACAAAGCATTCGTATTAGTGCACAACTCTTACGAAAGGTAATAAATTTTACCAGGCCATTGTAGCCTAGGCTGTCGATCAATGTCTAATGAGATATACAAAGTATGTGCACAGTCAGCCTGGCCCCCGCCCCGGCACAGCATGTGACAGAACCCAAGACTTTCCGTGTGAGCCCGACTTTCATATCCTGCATTTTCTCCCTCAAAAGATGCATCCTCACTTCCCTCAGATCACAGCTCCGCGGGCAGAAGGGCTGACTGTTCGCCGGCTCTGCAGAGGGGCAGCGCCTTCGGGGACCCCGCGGGAAGCGCACCCCCTCTCGCGAGGAGGCAGATTTTAAAACACGGCTCCCAACGCGTATCTTTTCTAAAGGAAAAACCAGCTAGACCTTGTCTTTGAACCTGTTTTGCCGATGCCCGCCCGCCCGCCCACACGTCCCCCGCACCCCAACGTCAGCCAATTCCACCGTTTCTTCTCCTTCCCCCGCCCCAAATCCTCCAGAGGGCGCGCCCGACGCCAAAGGAGCCCCCGGCGGCCCCAGGCAGGAACCCGGCCGCGCGCCGACCTCCACGCGCCACCCCGCCCGTACTCACCCGCCCGAGGCCACGGAAGTGCGACCGCGCCCCGCCCCTTCCGCCGGCCGCGTGCGCCCGCCGAGCTGCGCAGGCGCAGGCGCAGCGCCCGCCGCGGGCGCGCCGGGCGAGGAGAGCGACCGGGAGGCGCGGCGCGCGGGGCGTGGCTGGTCCCGGCGGACGTGGCCGCGGGAGCGGCGTGTGTCGGGGACGCGCGGGCGGGGCGGGGCGGGGCGGGGCGGGCGGAGGGCCGCGCTCCGAAGCGCGCGGAGGGGAAATGGGCGGGGCACGGGGGTGACGACCTCGGGGGTCGCTTTTGCTTCTGTCCGGGTCCGGATTCGCTCTGTCACCCCCAGAGCCCGGGGCAGCGTCCCTCTCCCCGCGGCGCGGGCGTCCCCATCCGCCTGCGGCCGCGCGCAGCCCCTCCTTCCACTCCCGGAAGGTTAAAATGTGGGACGGGGGCGAGACGTGGACGTTGGAGGAACTGGGGCAGCGAGAGGCGCAAACTCCGCAGAGTAATTTCCAACCTGTTGCACGAGCTCAGCGTTTCGCCCAAATAGAACTCAGGTTTTTAAACCAAAGCGCGGTGTTTGCTGTTGAACGCCACACAGTCTTTTCCAAGTTGCCCGTTCGTGTTGGTCACTGCTTCTTGCACCCAAAGCGAGGACCGCACTCCCGCCCCTGAGGAACCACCGAGGGCACAGTGCACCTCGGCTGAGGTGTTGCTTAAAACCACCGTGCTTGGCATCTGCTACCTCACTGCGGTGCAGAACCGCAGCTATTTTTTTTTTTTAATTATTAGATTATGTCATAAGTAGTGTACCTGAGTGCTAGGATTTTTAGGGGAAACTGGTCCCCCGATGTTTGCTGTAATAGAATAATTCAGAGCAGCTTCAATGGGCTGTGATAGCAAGGATCAGACTAGGACGAATAGAGACGGTCCTAAGGAGGCTGTTACAGTCAGTATCTGGAGCCAGGTTCCCAGTGCCCACGCGTGGTTTACGCTCTTGGCAAGCATTTGCTATGGCTTGATTCTTATTGAAAATGAGAAGGTAAAGTATTGGTTTTCTCTAGCATTTTTGATATTATTTGGACGAAAAGACCACCACTTTTGCCTCAGTGTAATTGTTTATATAGCCAAGGATACTCAGTTACAGGACATTAGTCTAAATGAAGTAGAGGGTTTAGGGAGGAACAGGGAAGCTGTCAGACCTCATTTAAATCTCAGCTTCTGAGCCCAATAAAAAGGAAATACGAGTCTTCTCTAAAATTGCTTCTCTGTGCACAGTGTGTGCTTGCGCACGCTTGGTAACACTTAAATTTTATGAAAATTCAACTGAAGCTAAGCAAATGAGAAAGTTCAAAAATGATCTTTAAGTCTTACCTGTTTTCTTATACAAACCTTTTTATAAAGGTAGCATCGGTTTGCAACACTATGATTTGAGTGAACAGGTTCTCACTGCTTCAGGACCATGGGTCTCCTCCCCCATTGTTCCCACTTCATGCTCCTGCCTCCCCGAAAGTAGCCTCAATTCTGCAGGCATATTCCTAGGGTTTGTTCTTGTTCTCCAAATTCTTAAACACGTTAGTGCCCAACACTTTTTTTCCTATTCGGGTGTTACCTAAACTGTGTTGCATGGAACAGAGTGTTTTGCAAAATGTTAATAGATGCTTCTCTGGAAAAATTCTAGCAGCACCGGTACTGGGGGAACATAAACCTGTTGCTGTGAGCGTGATGGAAGTACACTTAGGTAGCGTTTTTTTGCCGGAAAGGTTTAGTCTGAATCTGAATGCTCAGATAAGTTAAGACTGTGATTTGTTTGGACTTTTCAATGATGTCGATATCACGAAAGAAAAATAGAGAACGACTCATCTATGTTGAAGCCAAGTGTGAACTGGATTGGATGGAGGCTTTTTAAGAAGTTGCGCAGGCAGTTAGGGTATTCTGAGGACAATTAAATTTAAACAGGAGTTTTATTCGACTTAAATCTGTCAGGTATAATAATGATATTGTGGTTATTAGCACAGAACTTTCATTCTTAGGAGACAAGTGTGTGCTTAAGAATGTAGAGGAGAAGTCATAATATCTGCAAACTTCTTTCAGATAGTCCAGGCCAAAAAAAAAAAAAGAGAAAATATGGCACTATATTAATTGTGAGTCTAGGTGAGTAATGTTGGAATGTTCTTTCAACTTTTCCATAGGTTTGAAATTTTTCCAAGTAAAAAGTTGAGGATAATTGTAGCTAGCAATGATTTTGTTTTAACAAAATGTATTGATTATATTTATATATAAGAAAATATAAAATCTATGTACTAGTTTTCTTAGAATATAACCTTAAGAAAAGCCCTATACCATGTCTAGAACTGGAACCAGGAAGTCACTTGAGAAATGACCTCATTGTAAAAGGTTTCACAGTGAATCTGACTAGAGGCCCGGCTAATGTTCTTGTACATCACTTCATCATCCCTGTCTATGCTGTGTGTGTGGCATTAGAATGTAACAAATTCTTACACTCTGTCAATAGCTTTTTTTAGTGTTTGTTCATTCTTCCAAATACTCATTGGATGATACTGCGTGCCAGGTGCTATACCAGGTTCTGGGAATGCAGCTGTCACACATAAAGCCCCTGCCCACACAGCTGACATTAAGGAGGCAAGAAAGGACACAGAGCAAACAAGCACATACACAGAAAATGATGGTCGGTGCTAGGTAGAATGGTAAACTAGGGTGTGGGGGCAGAGAAGGTCTTGCTGAGAAGGTGACATTTGAGCAGAGACCTGAGGAAAGTGAGGGAATGAGCTGTGGCTATCTGAGGAAAGCATCTACTACAGAGAGGGCTTGGCTTGGCTCAGCATGTTTAAAGACCAGCAAGGAGATCAGAGTGAATAGATGATAGAAAACCAGAGAGGTCATCCAGGACCAGGGTATGGCTGAGGCAGTGAGAGGTGTGTTTGCTTCCTTTCTTAAGTTAGACACATCTGGGAAGCACCTGCTGTAGGGCTCGCTAGTAACTGCTAGCTGTTAGTGTTTTCGAATCAATCCAGACTCAGTGGTTTAAAAAACACGAGTTAATTCTCCCCTCTGGAAGCCTGAAGTCCAATGCAGGGGTCACACGGGTGAACTCAAATTGACTGCATTACTTTCTGGATGCCTGACAGGAGAACCTATTTCTTTGCCTTCTGCCTGTGGAGGCCACTTACATTCCTTGGCTTGTGGCAGCCACCTTCCATCTTCTAAGCTAGTGATAGGGGTCTGAGATTCTCAACTTTTAAGATTTTGCCTGATTAGATTGGGCCAACCCAGATTAATCCAGGATAATCTCCATATCTAAGGTTCTTGGCCTTAATCAGACACAGCTGGAAAGCCCCTTTTACCTCTTAAAGTAACACTTGCCGATTCTGGTGGTCAAGGTGTGGACCTCTTAGGGAGGAGCCGTCTGCCTGCCATAGGCCTCTGCTCTCCAGAGACTCGTCTGTTCAGTCAAAACACACTCACTGCTGTCAGTGATGCCTCGTGACAGCATCTAGTCTGAGTCTCATCATCTAAATCAAGAGGCCAGGTGGGGCCCTGAGCATAATCTCCCCGGGACAAAATCCCTTCCCTCACAGACTGTGAAACTAGAAAACAGTTTCTCTGCTCCCCAAACCCAGTGGTAGAAGAGTCAGGCAGTAGCAGTCAGAGCCATTCCCATTCAAAAGGGAGAAAAGGGAAAAGGAAAAGGAGTCACCTGTCCCAGACAATTTTTAACACCCAAGCAGTTCATCTCCATTACTTCTGCAGGTCTGGCAGTAGCAGGTCTGACAGTCTGTGATTCTTGGTTTTGTCTCAGCTCACACACCATTCCCTGGACAATGGGAATTAGGGAATGGAGGTCTTTGAGGGGGCAAAATTTTGCCCTTCATGCGCGTTAATTCATTAAATTTAGTATTATTTCTTACTAATTTTAAGTTTCTCCATTGGTCCCAATGAAATATATGATCTAGTACCTAAGGTACTTACTGTTTTAAGAAACTTTATACCATCTCTTGGTAAAAGCAAATATGCCATCAAATTTATCTTAAGTAAAAAGGACTATCACTCCCATTTTAGATACCGAGCAGATTTTCTTTATATACAGTTAATTTATTCTAAAATTATTGATTTCTTTCAGACCCAAATTACATTTCATTTTATGAGACAGGCAGAGTTTTACAACTTCTGAAGTCATTTCTCTTGCCCTTTGAGGTTCCTGGAAACCCATTTCTGCCCCCCAGCAGGTGGCAGCATATGGCACAGTAAAGTCACTATCATTTTCTTGTCCCAGCAAACATGTGTATGTTGCAGACTTGCAGCTCTTAGCTAGAAGAGCCGAAAGAATATTACTGCCAGATAGTGAAAATTTATATCAATTTGTCAACTAGCTCCAAGAACAAATTTATGTGAATATATTTTATTATAGATTTATCTTAATATTATTCTTGATTGCTTGTCCCTCAAGAACCAAGAAGCTATTTGTAAGTAATTTTACTGCAATAACACTCAATATAATGCTCATGTGAATCTCCACAGATAAGCAATACTCTTCATAGCCATTAATTGGCTAATGTCCATCAACACAGCATTTCAAAATTAACAGGATACAGATAAAATATTCTTAGGGAAAATTTTATACTTTTCCTTCCTTTGTTACAAAAAGAAGAGTTAATCAATGATCTAAATCAGGGGCAACAAACTGATCCACAGGTAAAAGGTAGGCATAGCTGGGGTGCACCTGTATGCCCTATAAAATCTTGCACACATTAATCAGAAAGAGACAAATGATCAGGAATGAAAGGTCACTAAAGATTCTGCACACATTAAAACACTGGTTCCCAGCCAAAGGCCCTTTGTCCCCCAACAATCATCTGGCAATGTCTAGAGGTAATTTTGGTTGCCACAACTGGGGAGGCTGCTGTCATCATCCAGTGGGCAGAGGCTGGAGTGCTGCTAAATAGCCTGCAATGCACAGGACCCTCCCACACAGTAAAGATCAATAGTACTGATTTGAAAATAACTCAATGAAATCATGAGAGGAGAATATCACAAATTTTGGTCAATAAAATCTGATAACTTAGAAAGAATGAACAAATTCCTTAAAAAACAAAAGCTACCAAAACAGACAGAAGAAGAAACAAAATCTGAGCAGGTGAACGTCAATTATAAAAATTGAATTCCTAATTAAATACCACTTTTCACAGAAAAATCAAGACCCAGATTGACCCCATATGACTGATCAATTTTATCAATGTTTAAAGAACATGTAATGTCAATCTTAAATTAACTCTGAGATCTTGCAGATAGTGCAATCTTATATATAACTATGAGAAAATAGAGGAAAAGACAATACTCTCCACTTAATTTTAGGTCATAGGAATAATAATAGGAATAATCTGACAGTGACTGAAGAAAAGGATCACATATAGATGTGAAAATTCTTTACAAAATACCAGCAAATTTAATAGAAGCAAAGGATACAATACAATGGCCCACTGCGGTTTTTCCCAGAATGCAAGTTTTACCCATTTTTTAAATCAGTCAAATAATGCATCTTACCACATTCATTTTAAATCATGATCATGACCATCTCAATATGTTCAGAAAAAGATTAGAAACAATTTATTGCCAACTCATATTGAAAACAACTCTAAAAGCAAAAAGAGAACTCCCTTCAATTTATAAAGGACAGTATGAAAGGCCAATAGTTACTATTGTGCTTAGGGTTGAAATATTTAATCCTAGGAAGGGAAAAGGTGATAATGTCTGTCCTAAGCCCTTCTTTTCAACTTTGTATCAGAGTTCTAGCAATAGATCTTGCAGGAGGCAAAGTTGATTAATAAAAGATGTAAAGATTAGAAAGGAATAAAGCTGTTTATTTAAAGTAGTATATGGAGAAAGTATTTTTGAAAACTTAAATTGTCTTTATATTAATCAAGATTGATTAATAATTGTCTTTAGATGAATAGATTGTCCACAAGACAGTCTTGAAATCTGCTGGACTTAGTCATTGAAATTGGTGAGCTCACAGGATAAAAGATCAGTATTTAAACAATATTTCCTTATATTAGAAAACAGCAATTAGAAATGGAATTGTAAAATATGCCACTTATCACAGTACTACAAATACTCAGGAGCTAATTTAATGAGAGACTTACAAGAACTGTATGCTGGTACTCCATGAAAATGAAAGAAGATCTGAAATGAAAAAAATTTAAATAAATGGAAAAGAGATGTCTCATATTCACACATAAAACCTCTAAGAAAGACCACATTCCAGGCTATAATAAAACAAGTCTCCATCACTTTGTAAGATTCAAATCATATAAAATATATTCTTTGGCCACAATGAAATTAAAATAGAAGTCAATAATAGATTTTTGTAAAACTCCCAACTCTCCATCATTCTAGACATAGATTTTCTAGACTGCTGGCCTCAGAAGTTCTCTGAAGACCTGTTTCTTCTCTGTACAGCCTGTTCATTCACATGGGAATTGTGAATATATTCATTTTAACCAACATTCTAAGGAACTCTGCCCCCCGCCACCGCCACCACCCTGAGATTGGGGTACGCTGGGACCAACAGCAGACGGCTCTACAGACTTGCGCATCACACTGACACAGACTCACATGTTTAAAATGCATGAATCGTTCCCATGTCTTGCCTGTCTTCCCTTTCAGTCTGGAAATACTGATGAAAAATCTGGGAACAAGATTGTGGGTGTAGTTGACAAAACAGAAAATCTGTTCCTGGACAGCTTTTGATGAATTTAGTAAGTAGAAAGATAATGAACACAGATGACATTTGCATAATGGCATAACAAAAATTCATTGAACTGTCTGGGGAAACCACAGTTTTGAGACTGTATATAAAATTCTGGTTCTGGCAAGATTATTCAGTCTATTTAACATTGATGCTTGGCTTAAAGGGGGAGGGGCGCCCACACCCCACCTGCCATCCAGCTTTGTCCTAGTTGGATCTTTCAAGGATTTATAAAAGTACACATTTCTCTTTACTAGAAAAGGATTTGGGACATAAAGCACTTTTATTGGTAAAAAGATTTTTGAGTCTTGTAAAGGATTTTAAGTTACTCCCCCTTACCATTATTTGTTTCATTTGTCAATTATGGTTTACTATAAATATTTTTTCAATATCTGCCTTTGCAGATTTTAACTTCATGCTACTTCTAATCATGCTGAAAATAGTTAACATTAGTGCTGTGTAATTTTCTAAATGTCAGGAGAAGTCTTTTTTTCTTTCCATTCAGGGTTTGAATGTGAAGGGCAAACCAAACCGATGGCTTCTTAACAGCTGCCCATAGATGATATTATTGATCCAGCTGATGGCCATTGTATAGCCTGATATTAATTGTTCATATCAATTAATCCTGGTATTAATTGTTCATGTCAATTGTGAGACAATGTGTGGAGAGCCAGGGTTTGAGCTCATGTCATTGACTCCAGCGTTTACATACATAATCACTGGTGTTTGCTACTCCCATTGCTGTGCATTTAGGGAAGTGACAGAATTGTTTCAGATCCCCCAACTTATTATGACCTCTCCAATTTCAGTGTTATCTCTGAGTGGTGTAATGGCACCCTGCCTTAGAATATGTGGCCAATTTTTGAACGTGATACACAATTTCACCACATGATGGTGCTAATGAGGTGAGAAGCTCCATGCTGCTAGCATATTTGACATTAGACTCAGAACTAAATATAAACGTCAACAGAATGTAATTAAAGGTGTTAAAAAATAAGATTTTTTAAAAAGCAGCTATAAAGAATTAGTCTAGAGTGTCTTTTTAAAACATAAGGAATGAAAAGATCACAACTATAAAAAGGGTAAGAGTAATTGACTCATAAAAGTTAAAAATAAAAAGATAAAAGATGAGCCATTGTATTCATAAAGAAGTATGTGGGACAGATGTCAGAGACTTCCCACAGGAAGGAAAAGACCAAAGGAAATGAATTAAATGAGAACAGGTGACTTACCCCAAAAAAAGAAAAGAAAGGAAAAGACCAGCTGTATAATGATGTAGTCCCAGGGTCAGTGGAAAAGTGTGCCAGTAAGATTCCATAGTTAAGACAAATGGTTTAGCAAAACCCAGTGACTAAAAAGGGCCTTTTAATAGACATCACCACTTCCTTTTCTCGCCAGGATAAGCATTACTGTTTCTTCCCTGCAATGTGAAAGATATAACCTACTGCTTACGGAAAAGGCATTGATTTTCAGAAATTATTGAAACAAATCTTTATACATTTTGTAAATCATATTTCAGTGATTCGCAAAATGTGATCCCAGGCCCAGGACCATCACCTGGAGTGCAAATTCTTTGATCTCTCCCCAGACTTACTGAATCAGAAATCTGGGCACAGGGCTCTCCAGGTGCCTCCCAATTCACCAGAGTGTTTGAGATCTATATAACCAAACAAAAACAAGAATATATTGTTACTATAATAAATGAACATTTTGTTATCTCTGAAAGAAAAAAGAAAAGAAATTCATCAGAGTATTATGAATTATATACAGACACTGAAAATTATTTTCTATGTTAAAGGAAAGTTTAGTCAATAATGAAATGTTATCAAAACATTGAAACTTGATTCTAATAGTTATGATAATGGAAAATACCATGTGATAATAGTAGAAAAGGTACAATATAAAATTAAGTTCAATTACATTGAAAAATTCTAGAAAAAAATATTGGAACAAGTAAAATTAGTTAACAGTGGTTGCCTTGGAGTGATGGGATGATACCCGCATTTTTTTTCTGCTTCTTTATATTACAGGTGCTTTTTCCAAATTTTCTATGAGGAGTCATTTTGCCCTAATAAAAAATGCTAAGAAATATGCAAAAAGACTTTTCTTTCTATGTAGAGATTTTATTTTTGCATTTGTTTTCTACATTTATGGTTTGAAATTGACACAGTGACAGTTCAAAGTATAGAGAAAAAAATATAGTCCTTTTGTTGCTTTTTGGACAGAAAAGGCACAGATAGAACATAACTGATTCAGAATAAAAATCTAACAATGAGAGAAAATAATCTTGTCCATGTGCTTTACTCTTTCAAGCATTGTTAATGAAAATACTAAGAATACCAAAGCAATGTAAAAATTTCTAGATTTCAATGTCTGAAAATCTAGAAAAGATTAGGCTGAGAGATTCTCATTTTCTACTTATGGAATTTAAATTAATGAATTGAAAAGTAGGGAGAAAAACTCCTCATAAGACTGTAATTTAAAAGATTGATATCTATCTCTCTGTTATGATTACTTTTGTTAGACTTCACGTATGATCACTTCTTCTTGACAAGGATCTGTAGAACATATGTTAAAATTAATAATATATTAGGTCACCAAAAGAAGACACAGGAAAGTTTTTAAAAATCTGAAAATAAACAGGTTTCATTCTCTAAAAATAATAAAATGCAATGAAAATTAATAACAAATGATCAGACCAGAGGAAAAAAGCAACCATTTGGAATTTGAGGAGCGACATTATGCCACTTAAGTTTAGAACAAAGGGGATCGCAAAACTCCAATTACAGCCCCTTTAGAAAAGGAGGATGTAGAATAATAAAGCTCATGGGATGCATCCAAAGAGGAACTCAAAAACAAATTCATGATGAAATATCTCCACTTTTTAAAAAAAGAAAGTCTAAAGTAAATGAGCTAAGTATTCCACTCAATAAGTTAAATAATTTTTTTAAAGTCTTGAGAACAGGAAAAAGACAAAAGCAGAAATTAAAGGATTATAACGTGGACTGAGTTGTCATTGTAGGAAACCCCCTAGGAATTCTAATTGAGAACACACACACACACACACACACACACACACACACACACACACTAATATATGAGGAATGAGGAAGGAGATAGACCCCAAGTTGAATATAATTTTTTAATGACTTATTTCTAATAATTAAAAATTTTAATTTTTAAATTTAAAGATCTATTTCCAATAAAATGGCAGGCTACATTTTTCAGACCAACCTTCCCAGCTGGAGAAAAGTACAACTTACAATGGTGGATAGGACATAAAAATAAGTTTTAAGAAGCAACAAAGATGTGATGAGAGGCTAAGGAATTTCTAGGTCAAAATATAGAGAAGGGCCCCCAGAGACTTAGCAGAACACTTAAGCTGCTTTGGCTGTAGTTGGCCTTGCAGAGACGCTAGACGGCAAGCCTGGTGTTTGCCCAGCATGAAGAGCTAAGAGGAGACCCTCCCCCAGGACCCCCAATAACAGTTATACCCTCAAGAGAAGGCTGAGCTGGCATGAGGCTGCCCCACAGGCCTTCCCAAAACCCTTAAACCACAACTTTAATGTGTTTCTGCACCGACAGTGTTTCTGTACAGCAAGCAGAGGCAAAGGTATCTTCACTTTAGGCCTCTAGGAATCCACCAAGATAATTTTCCAAGGGAAAACAAAATGTAGCTCATAATCTAAAGCCATGAGGTGCCACAGGAACCAAGACAGGAACCAGCAGAAATAACAAAATGCAGAAACAAACCTACATTAAATGTAGCTAGTGGAATTTTCCAGTAACATAATAAAATTACTATGCTTATTATCATTTAAAAATTTAAAAACAAACTTGAACTATCTTTACAGAATAGGAAACCATAAAAAAAGAACTGGCCTATTTCTAAGAGAGCTACAGAGAACTCAGAGAATGAAAAATAGAACAATTAAAAGCTCAGCCTCCATGGATGGATTCAACAACACAAAAGAATCACTTGAAAAGAAAATCAGTGTATTTGGAGATAGAAGTTATTTTGAATGCAGAGATGCAACGAGGTAAGCATGAACAAGAACTGGTGTAACATGCATGGAGCTTGGAGCAAGGGGATTCAGTGAACATCTAATAAGAGAGTTCCAGTTGGAGAGGACAGAAAGGGGTATGAGATTGACTGAGAATTTCCAGAATCCATAAATGCATCCAAAATAAATCAGTAGCCAGAAAGTGCAACTGCTGAAAAAGAAACCACCGAGAAGACATGAGATTCAAAAGCTCCTCAGTCTCAGGGCTAGCAAACTACCTGAAAATTAGGGAAATATCTTAAAAATGTTGAAAGAAAATAGCTGCTAATCTCAAATCCTATATCCAGTAAAATTGCTTTTTAAAGAATTGGGGTAATAGGCATATTTTGGCCTCAGATAACAAACATTCAAGTAGTTAAGATAAATATCCCTAGTTCACTTTACAACAAATTCAAATGTGCTTATTTTGTTTCTTTTCACTTTCACAAGAGAGACTCCACTGAACTGCAGACTTTTTCTTTTTTGATCTCATGTGCTGTTACAGCTTATTAGGGTAAATGAGAAGTGTCTGTTTATTTAATTAGACGCACTCTATGCACCGTGTTAGCTCCTCTCCCTACTGATACTGCCGGCAGCCACACTCCTAAAAGGATCAAAAGTTACAGGTTCAATTGCTCCTACATTTTCTAGTCAATTTTGAGCGTTCTTGGGAGTAGCAGCCAATTTTTGGAAAATGACATTTAGAAGCCTTGGAATAACCATTTCCTACCTTGCAACTTAAATCACTGAAGCTTCCTGCCTAGGAATAGTTGGTGGGTGCCTCCCAAACGGCTCCTGGCCATTGATTAATGCAAACTACCGACTGGAAAGAGGACATCCCCTCCAGTGGGTAATCTGAGGAAGTCCTCTGGTCCCCGGACGGGGCTGCTGGTGGACTTCCTGCACTTGACTATGGTTTTGCAACCATCCCAGGCCAGGTAGATTCACCGTCGTGTCGGGCAGCTTAAAAGAGAAGCTTGGAGCCGTTGGCATCAGCCCCGCAGGTTTTTTAATAGTACGCAGGGGAGGCCAGCAGGGAGACAGCACCCTGAACCCCCTGAGCGGCCCTGTACTCTTTCCTCCGGGCTTCCTCTGGTGTTCTCGCTGGTCCCGGGTCTTGCCCTCTCGCAGCCTCCGTTAGTCCGCGCGTAGCTGTTCCTCTTGTCTCGGCGTCTGGGTAACGCTGCCCTTACAGCCCCGACCTCAGGCGCAGGTGTGCACACTTGCACATGCGCGCACGCCCTCGCTCAGGTGTCCACCGTCAGGCACGTGTGCCCCGCACCCACCCCCGCGCCCCTCCGAGATAAACAAGATCAAGGCCGCAGGTGACAGCCACAGAGGCCAGTGGCGAAATCCTGACCAACTGCACTTAACCTCAATGGCCCATACTCTGCCCAGAGCTCGCCTAGCGGGCCCCCTGAGCTATCTTTACTCGTGGTAAAGATGCTTGTTCAGCACGCTGGAGACCAGTGTCTGCGACCAGAATGCCAATTTATTGACTGGGTATAAAAACATAACAGAGTTGTCAATAATTCTCTGTACAGGCAAATTTCCAGTTTAATTCAAATTCCAATCAGAAGAGGAGGAAGATGACATCTTAATGGCTAGTGTCCTCAACGTGCTGGTAAACCGGCTCCCTTTTAGTTTTATTGTCTACATTGCTTATCTCTGTTCAGATGGATATATTTCTTTTGCATATTTTTTTGGCCTAGCCTTCAGACTATACTCGGGAGTGGTTCGGCAAGGGTGTATTTCTTTATCCCCCTGGTGAGGTTGTGTTATTGATGGATGAATGAGCGATCAGCTTTTTAAATAGTTTACTACAGTGTTGAGTTATATTTTCCTCTTTTCATATTCTGAGGGGCAACTCGACCTTGAGTAAAAGCTGCACGAGAACAGAACCCTTGTGTGTCTCGTTCGCACCCAAACCCCAGAACAGCATCTGTTACCCAGTCAGCACCACCTTTTGAATGAAAGAACAGATGAACATTGTCTAGTTACTCCCACGCTACACAAATCTTGTCAGAAGAAAGAACATACCCTCAGGGTCCTTGCACTGCTCTCCATTTTACCGATTCAAATTATACCTCCCGACCCTCCAGTCGTGTTATTGTTCTCTTCCATCTTTCTTTTCCTTCAGCACTTACTGCTCTTGGTAGTTTGCAATTCATTTGTGTTTATTATGTGCTATTGAAGGTCTGACTCATATGCTCCAGGAGGTAGGGACTGTGTCTATTTTACATAGAACCTATATCCAAAGCCTCTTGTTATGCTGCAGGCTTCATGATAATTAATATTTAATAAAAATCACCTTGAATTTTATGAGCCAGATGTCTTCCTTTTTTAACTTTTTTTTTTTTTTTTTTTTGCATAGAAGAGCTGGGGGTAAGGGCCAAAGGCACAGGTGTGAGGCGATTCACCAGATACAGAGTGGGGAGCAGAACAGGCAGATTGACTGAAATACATAGCTGAGGGGAGCAGCGGGCGAGGCAGGAGAGGTCTGCTGCGCCATGTGGGTCAGCTCCCTGGTCGGGGATCGAACTTAGGTGGTATTGGTGATAGCGCTGAGGCTTAACCCCTAGGCCACCAGGGAGGTCCTAGACCTCTCTTGAAGCCATAGGTGGAAAACATGGTTTGGGGACTTTAGATGTCAGGCTAGTTGGGTGAAGAGATTGTTTGGAGGACAATACTTCAAAATCACCCCCCTTGGGGGAGCACTGTTCACAGCAGGCCTTGGGGCGCTGGTGTTCTCCACACTAGGTATAGAAGGAAAGAGCAGCAAGCAATTTAGTTCCTGTTCACTTTGTAAATTTGGAAGTTAAGTTTAATTTGTTATATTTCGCAGATACCTACTTGCATAGCTAATAATCACTGTGCTGCTGAAAGTTTGATCTCTGCTAATATTCAATTAATGGTGTCCTGTGCTTGACTATTGAATTCTACATATTTACATACTATTAATACCTGTTAATTTTGCCTCTTATGTTGCATGCTAGCTAGTCAAGTCACAGAAACAAATCAATGGATTAAAGGTAGCAAAGTGTAGAGGTAGTAGTAAAAAATATGATGTAAATGTAACAGAACCGCAGTAAATATAGTGAACAGGATCTAAGGCAAATGTGAATGGGAAGCTATGTATGCTAGAACTGGTGAATCTTGATGAATATGTGAAAATTGGATTTTATCAGACCAGCAATCAATTCGCCTCTAGTTTCTATTGCATTGTCTGTTGAAAAACTTTGTTAAAGAATGGCAAGAAGCCACTGAAGCTTTTGCATTGCTTTCAAAGTACCGTGACCTTTCTGATAAACCAATTGATTGTTTTTCCTGAAGAAGCACAAAATAATGCTTTCTAATATGAAATGGATACATTTTGTCATTGAAAGGTGGAGAAGAGACCCAAACGAAGAAACAGCCAAAGTTGTACAACAAAACAGCTATCGGGCACAGAAGTCACAGGAGCGCTGACGAGTTTGCAAAGCCCGCTCTTGGGCGGATGACGGCAACAGTATCAGGCGGTGCCCAAGTCAGCAGCCGGGAATTTCATCCTCACAGTGTCTGGGGTCCATCGTATCCATCCCTGGCACAGGGGACAGAAGGCACGTCTCTCACAAGGGCAGGCGTGCGGGTGTCTGACTTCAATTTGACAAGACCCACCTATGTGCAGACTGTCGACCAGAGCTTGGCAGAGGTGGACAGAAATGCAGCAAGGGAACGCTCAGCCACCTAGCGGTTACTTTCTCACTCCACCCTCACGCTAGGAGCGTCTGCACCGGGTGAGCCGTTATTTAGGGCTGCAAATGCAGTCTGGGAAGCAACAGGGGTGGGCCGACAAGGAATAAGCGGATCCATGGGATAAATTTTATCCAACTTACTTGGATACAATGGGGCCCTTTTATCATTGCTCTAATCCCAGCACAGAGCTGTTGAGTGTAGTTAATACGTTCAGACTGTGGTCACTGAGAGTTTATCTTTCAAGCATGCTCTGTGAAGAAGTTGGCAGTAAGTAGGAGCCTTCTTTTCCACGCAGAAGTAAACTGTTTACAGAGGTGAGAAGTGTTTAAACAAACTTTTGAAATCAGGGATGAGATAAAAGCATCTCTTTGTGACATTAGGCACGCCAATTTTTAAAAAGGGCCATTTTTTCAAGTAGTCTGTTTCATAAAATATCCTATTTTTAGTAGTCTCAGTCTGTCAGGCCACAGTGTAAATTCCACCGTTTTACATGTTGCAGTGCTCAGGATTTCTGAAGATCAAGCAATGTATAAATATCTTAATCAACACGTTTGATTTTTAACACTTGATTTTTTCATTCGTTGGCGAAATCCAAGACATGATGGGACATGCACGTATGTCATGTCCCCTAAAATAAGATAAATGGAGGAACTCAATCCAAAAGCTGTCCCCAAAGTCAGAGAGGCATTTTCCAGACAATGAAATCAAAGTGGAGTAGGACTCGATTTACCATCATCCCTGAGGTTGAAACAGAACATTCCAGCTACGTGTGGTGTATTTTTTATTCTTGTGCCTGACTTATTGCAGTGAGGGAAATCAGACCATACTTTCTGGGTCTGTGTTTGAGCCATATATTTAGAATTATCAGACAGAAACCTGAACCATTTTGTCAATCCTGATGACCAATAATTATGACTGACATTCCATTTCAGTAGAAATAGAGAAAGAAAGGACAGGATGTGACCTCCATCTTGAGCCGCAAACTCTGCAACATTTACAGAGTTAAAGGAAACTTGGTGAAAGATTATAACTTGTATCTTCCCTTTCATGGACATGAAATAATAATTATTATTAATTGAAAACTATTTTGCATGAACCTATGTTAAATGAAATAATCCAGACACAAACAGACAAATGTTGTATGATTCCTTTATAGGAGGTACCTAATGTAATAAAAATTGTAGAGATAGGGAGTAAAATGGAAGTACTGGGGTGGGGAGGTGGTCTGGGGAGTTAGTGTTTAATGGGTACAGAATTTCTGTTTGGGGTGATCAAAAAGTTGAAATTGGATGTTGGTGATGGTTGTACAGCACTATGAATGGACTTAGTGCCACTGAACTGTACCCTGAAAAATGGTTAAAATGGCCCATTTCATGATGTATACCTTTTCACAGTAAAAAATTATATTGAATTCTATTTTTAAAAACTGGATACAAATGCGTTTAAATATATCCCAAATGGTTGTCTCGTGTGTGCCAAACTCCCTAATGAGAGTTCTGTGCAGGTTGGGAGGCCGATCTGGAGAGTCTCACTAGACCCTCGAAGAATTATTTCTAGAATGGAGGAAGTGAGAGATGATTGAAGGAGGCCCTGAAGAATGAAAGCCAGGAGGTGAAAGGGGAAGTCTCTTATTCTCTTTGGGAGACACAACTCTCCCCTTGTTTGCGGAGATAGAATCCAAAGAGAAATGTAACCTTCACTTTCTTTCCCACGAGGAGAATCTGTCCAATGTCAGACAAGAGCAGCGCATTGGTTGCTTTTTGTTGAATAGCTCTGTATTTATTTTGCACTTGAACTTATTAGGAATATTAAACTGAAGACCTCTGGTTGTGGAATTTCTCCTGTAGGGAAGTAATGAAATACTTGGGCCTTTGAAACTTCAGACAAAGATGGCGGCTCTTCTCAGCCTCCCCGAGGGAGTGTTTCCTATGTCGCCCACAGGTGTCAGTAAGTCCTCCAGGAAGACAGTGCCCCGTGTCAGGTACCTGCTGCCACAGGTCTCTCTGCTGCAGGACTTGCCAGAGTGCAGTTTTAATCTAGAGTGCAGAGCAAAGTGTTGGTCCTTCTTTAAATGTGGCTGACATTGCAATGGGTCTTCAAAACGATCTCCTTTTCTGTTTTTCATAGAGCGTTTCGTGGGATGCGTGTTCTGGGGAGCACACTTTGGGGAAGGTTGGCCCCGAAGCTTCGTCGACGTTGTTCTTTCTTTGCGCCTCAGCTGCGTTTTCTGTGCTCTCGGCAGGTGTCACGGCTGCTGTGTGGCGATTGCAACACTCTTCACACAGTGTATTCGCAATAACATTTATTGCTTTGTTCTTAGAAAAGCAGCAATGCAATTGTAAGGAAGAAAAATTGGAAAACACAGACCAGCAGAAAGAGTGAAATAAAATAACCTAGATCTCACCATCTAGAGCAAATCAGTATTAATGACGTCTACCTAACAATTCAGCTCTTTTCTTTTTATAAATACAAATGCATTTAATTACCTCACAAAATTGTTTTTAACCTTTTTTAAAAATAGCAACCTAATACAAACTTTGTCAATATTTATTTATAATAATTATTTATCCATATAATAAATTTATATTAAATGTTTAGCCATAATTCTTAATGGCTAGAAAATTCCATATTTGTAAATATATATGCCTGCTGTTAAAATTCCGGATTGAACTGTTAGCACAGACTTGGTGGGGTCAGGAAATACATAAATGGCTTCACTCTTATCTCTTCTGTGTTGCATTTCAATGCAATTTTAAGAAAGAATTTGGCCAGCCTTGCTAACCCCTCTACCGCTGCATTTTGGCGCGTTGGACGTGAGTACAGTCCATCAAAGTCACGTGTGTCACTAACAGAGTTGCCTCTAAGTTAGCACTCGGATGATTCCGGAACAATGACAATTTCTAGAGCTACCTATCCGTTCCTGTGTACTTACTCATGCTTTTTGACGACTGACTCATCGGTGCCCTGGGTTCTAAACGGAGGTGAGCAAGTGGAAGGCAAAGTTGGGGAAACACAAAACTTCTTCCAGAAAGGAATTTAGCTTGAGAATGGAAATCTGCAGAGAGCACCGCTTCTTGCAAAGATGATGCTACCTAAGTATTTCCATGTGCTGCGCGAAACCGTATTTATAATTATGTTCGCATTTCAAAGGCCCTGGAGATCAAAAAGGATGGCCTTTGGCAGGCTGCTGGCGGTCCCTCTGTTCGCAAGGAGGAAAGAATGTGTGGGTGAGAGGGCACGGGTTCTCCTTCAGTCTTTTTCAGTGACACCCATGAGGCTCCTCACGGACCATCTTAGTTACTGCCCTTCTTTTCTTTGTTTCAGTGTCATCCAGAAAAAAATCATAGTGGAGTAGCATTTCCTGTGAGTTTAGCCGAATCCATGCCCGAGTTCCCACTCCATGGTCCTGTCTGCTCTACTGGTAAAATGAGAACTCCCTAACTTTGAGCCCGGGAAGGCCAGTGGTTTTCCTCCAAAAGGATTCAAATGATGAACACAATCAAGGATACATTGAAACCAGATTGAAAGATGAAAGTGTGCATCTTTTCTTAAAAATAGATGGGCAATTAATTCACTTACTGTTACTATTGTTTCTAAGCTGTAAATATTTCTGACTAAGTACAAATGTATAAACAGAGGATTAAAGATCACAGGCTTCAAGAAAGTTGGTCTAATTTTAAAAATAGGTTTTGGTTTATTGATCAAATATATGTTTCCCTTTGCAATTTGCCAAAGCACTCAGGTCATTTCTAAGAGTATTTCTGTGGACTGAGAAAATAGATTTTGTGTTTCCCCCAAAGAGGGATTTTGTTGCCAAAAAATAAACACACACAGGCACACACAAACTCCTATCCAATTTCACAAATAATATTTCAAGAATACTGTAAACACTGTGATTGTCTGTTAACATTCTAGAAATTTTCACAATTTAAAATGAAGCCAGGAAAAAAGACCCAGAGGAATAATTAATTAGTGCTCAAAAAATAATTTTTGATTGAAAGTCATTTTTCATCAACATATTTCCCAGAATAAGAAAATATGTATTTGCTAACAAAGAAATATATTTCTATTTTCACTTAAAATGATACATCTTACTCACTGTTCTGGCCCTCTTCTCTACTCCCCTCCCCTCCTCTCCCTGCCCCTTCTCACCTCTTCCCTTCCCTTATAATATTCTGAGGGGGGTGAGGGCATAGTAGTTCTGGGACGCTCAAGATAAATGAGGTACAGTCCTATATCCTGAGACCTAATGCCTCCTTAAAAAATATTTAAGTTCTCCCACTGCCCTAAAATGAAATTCCTATATAATACATTTATTTCACCTCACTATTTTTAAATTAAAAACATGTTAAGGAGTCAAAAGTTACCTCATTACACTAGCAAACATTAAAATGGCATTAGAACTCATATTCCAGCCCCTACTTTGTAGTGAAGCAATAAATCGATGGCCCTTACCTGCAGTTTTTCTTGTTAGGACTCGAGTAAGACCTCTCCTACATGATCACATGGTCCACATTAACTGCTGTTTGTTTTGTGAGGACGACCATATTCTGTGTGTTGGTAAAGAATGTGGGCTCCATATTGAATTCTCCTGATCTCATCCCTCAACAGATGAGTCCAATCAATCTAAAATTTTACTCATAAGTGCCCAACAGGCCTCATCAATTAATCATTCATTCTTGTTAAAGGAATCCTTTTTATTTTAATTCTTTTTTCTTTAATTTTATTTAATTTCTATCCTTTACATTATTATGTATCCCCCATAAGTTTCCCACCACCATTTCACCCGTGAACCATCACCATAGTCCTGAGGAATCCTTTTTAAAAGCAGTAAGAAAGCACTTTGTATTGCAACCTGTAAACGCTTAGGCATTCCTCATCCTGCCCACCAAAGGCCAGCAGCAACCTCCTGCAATTGTTGTGACAATAGACAGTTGCACCCCTGGAATTCTAATCATTTTGTAGGAATGAGAACCAATGAGGTGAACCACGGGAAATGCAGTGGGAACTCACTGACAGATTTGCTGCTGGAAAGTGACAAGTGTATGTGCATTTTTAAAAGATGCCCCGGATGTGAGACTCGATGGGAGCAGGGACAGGAGTGGAGGCAGGAGACAATGGCACCTTCAACTAGAATGGAAAGCACAGAGGTGGAAAGAAATGGAGAAAAAACTCGATTGAAGGATAGAGGCATAGAGGCAAGGAGATCTATTGATCCAATCGAGGTGGGTAAGAAACAATCATTGGCTTTGACAGCTAGAAGCACGATGGTGATACCTGCCATCAGTGGGGAGTAGTGTGGGAATATGTCTTCAGCTTGGTCCACACTAAGTTTGAGAGGACATCCGTGTGGCGATTTCACAGGGGAAATTAGACATGTGAGTTCCTGAAAGATGCCCTTTGAAGATACCTGTGAGTCAAGGTCATAGGAGTCCACCAAGGTCATGGGGCTGGAGAGTGCAAGTCCCCTTAAGAGAGTGGGTAGAGGGAAGAGAGAAGAACCTGAGGCCCTCAGCATTCTTAAATGAGGTACTCTACTAGTTATTCCATTAGGATAAACACTGAAGTTTTTACATTAATTTTAATGGGAATATTTAATGATGGATGACACCAGTTGTAGCTTACAAGCAAAAATTTTGAAACTAATTACACTCATTTATCAAAGCACGAGGATGGACTTCAAGAAATTCAAATGGTCTCCCAATGGGTTGGGTTTGGTTCTCACAACAATCTTATGGAACAAAAGTCACAATTAATGTTTGGCGGAAGGGCAGGCGACACAAGGGAGAACATGGGCTTCTGTTTTCATGAAAAACTGCCTGTGAAATTAGCAATATTCGGAGGTCATCCACAGTCTAAGCACTGAGAAGTTTCTTTAAAAATCACTTTTAAATTTTTGAAGGGAATTTGATAGGTTCTATCTTCTAAGTTTTTTAACTCTTTCTTTTCAACAGATTTATCGAGCTATAACTTTGGTACCATCAAACTTAATGCTTTTGAATTTGAAGGCAGTTATCATGTTAATGCTACTGAGTTAGTGTTCAAATGGACACATGGCAGTTAAGAAATAAACCAGCCAGTGAGCTTAACCAAGCAAGATGGTAGCTACTCTGTGTTGGCACCAACTGGGGGACGCGTTGACGTCATCTTCTCCACGCCCCTGAAAAGGACATCTCCCTTTTACAGAGAGAAAATCCTGCTTCCAGGGATCTGGAGAATCTCACAGAGACCCCTCAGGAAGGGACTTTACGCGGCAGGATTCGGTTGTGGTTTTATGACTCAGAACGAGCTTTTTCTTCTTCCCTTGCTCAGTCCCGCTCCCAGTCTCCTGGAAGATGGAAGCTAGACTGAAAGACATAAAGCCTCTACACATTCGCAAGACAGATCAACATTATAACCCTCTGAGGTTACTTTAAAGCATTTTATTGTCACAGGAGGATTGTTTCAGAGAAGTTTCTTAGTGGGGTTCCACTTAGATGTATCCTTCCATCCTTCTGTACAATTACACATTCTACAAAGGTTACACTGGCTCATCTTGTCTCCTTCCTCTCATGACCACCTAAACTGATGGAAGTTTCTAAATGCATTTAGGCAAGAGCTGTGCTGAGGGAGGAGTGTGGGGCAGGAAGAGTGGGAGGGAGAGTTCCCGGACTTCACTAGATACAAATGAGTTATTAATACGTGGTGACTGGTAACGGGAGAATCTGCTGTGTATTTAGGCAGACACCCAGGGCAAGCGGCTGCCAGTTCACCCCGAAAGGAATCATACACGTCCAGAAGTAGATCAGGAGCCTTTGATGTCCTGTCCAGAGGAGACCAAGTTACACTGCAAAGGGATAAACAAAAATCTGGACTGGGGAAGGCCACAGGGAGAGAGGGGCTAACGCGGACGGCCACAGCCCCTGTATGCAACCCTCCTAGGTTGGAAAGGTTCCAGCCCTGTCCTTTCAGCAGGGGAAGCAGAATCAGGGTGAAAGTAAGAACTGAAGGGGAGCTGGAATCTTTGGGGGCTACCGTACCCTGAGGCTGGTGGCGGGCGGTACAGACCCGAGGGCCGGGTGCTAAACAGCCAGCGCCCAGTGGCCCAGGCTGGAACCAGGAACAGAGAAAGGATTTTAATATTGGAGATCACAAGGGGCAGAGATGTTCCAACAAGCAGTGAGTCTATAAAGTAGGGGTGGAGTCATACAAACGAAGATCAATAATTCTCAGCACCTGAACGCAAATAATTTATTAAACAGGATAAAACTTGCAATATGGTCACATCCAGATTCTTGGGATTATTGTTGGCAGCAATGGGGGAAATGGGCACGATTGATGTTTTATTAGCTTTACTCTGCTACATGCTGAGCACAGCCTTTTTTTTCTTTTTTCTTTTGCTTAGTCAGACTCACTGCATTTTCTTGGACTTATCATGCTTATTGCTATGGGGATTTTCACATTTCTGCTGGGTTTCAGATCATCTGCCATACCCCGAAGACACCAAGAACCCTACTGCCTCTTTTCACTGAGAACTCAATGTATTTCTTTTTTTTTTTTTTAAAGGTTTATTTTTTATTTTTACATACAAGCTGGGGTACAGGCCAGAGGCGTGGGGCGGCGAGAGGGTTCACCAGAGCCAGAGCAGGGAGCAGAACAGGCAGATCAGAAATACACTGCTGAGGGGAGCAGCGGGCGAGGCAGGAGAGGTCCGCCGCGCCATGTGGGATTCTCCCCGGCCGGGCGGCGAACTCGCGTCACCGCTGCCGACAGCTCCACAGCGCAGCGCTTAACCGCTGCACCACCGGGGAGGCCCTCAATGTATTTCTGAAGCCTGCTCGCTCATCACCTCCATTGCAATCAAGCCATTATTAAGCACTTAGTGTTTGCCTGGCTCAATACCAAGTGTCCTCATAACATCATCTCCTCTTGGCAGCTCACTGGGGCCCGACTATTATTTCCCCACTTCACAGATGAGGCTGAAGCTTAGATGACACAGCTAGAACATGACGACGCTGCAGTCACAAACAAGGCCATAGCACACGCGCTCAGCCTCCAGCGGGGCGTCCGCGTGGGCTGGAAATACATGGGGGCAGCTATATTCTCTAGTCTCTGTCTGATCCAAGAGCAAGGGGAAGAGAACATTTTCTCTCCCAAGTTCCCACAAGGTGTCTGGTCCTGGGGAATAACACAGCTCAATTTATTTTTTTTTTCCCTTTCTGAAAGTTACTCTATGTTTAGAGATCAAGAGCTACATTGCTTTCTTTTTCAGATCGAGGAGTGGGGGATTTGCAAATCTTCAGCTTTCCCGCAAGTGCTCCTTAAAGAAGTGGCTCCCGCATGCCCTTCTTTCACCTGCTGCTAGAATGCCAGTGCTGCGGGAAGCGCGAGTCTTGCCCACATACCCTAGAGTTTCTGTGCCAGATGAAAAGGCCTTGGACTCCCATTACCATCACCTCTATTCTCTCTGACCTTCAATTCACTTGGCTTGATGGGAGTGGACTTACTAGGGTCACTACTATTATGGACATGGCAATATCTGGAGATGCAATTAGCCCCTAACCTGAAATACAAGAAAACTTTTGGGAGCCTGGGAATTATTATCCAACGTGCTTCAGCAACCTCATTCCCTTCTCTTCACAGCTGTTTCTTTTCTTGAGTTCCTCCTTATTTAACTGTGTCCTGTGAGACTGGGTCCCCCAAAGGGGCAGACAGGCTTTTCTCAATATGCCCAGAGTAGACCTCCAGCAGTAAGTATCACCTTGGTATGAATTCAAGGACATCTGAGAGTCCTGGTGGCCTCAGGAAGTCTATTACCAAGACGTAAAGAACGCAGGCTAACAGCAGGAAAGGCCCTAAGAGTTTTTTGTCCTCCTTCCTTTTCCTAATCACAGATGCAATCACTGCTCCCCCTTTAATTAGAAGAATGTGTTTGGGGTGTATGGAGGTTTATCAGTGAACAGGTCCTGAGAATTTTGTTGTTACTCTCAGCGTGAAGATGAGGTCACCCCCTCCCTGTCATGTCAAGTCTCCTCCTGCTGTCTTGGCGCCCCAAGTCCTTAAGACCCTGGTCTGCTCCACTATTCTTTAGAATTTACAGCCATGTCAGTTTTTCATACATGTTATTAAATTGACTTCTCTTTGCTCACCTGCCTGCGGCTGTTTGGATTTCTCATCCAGCCTAAGATGAACCCAGAGGAGTGGACATTCCCCTCCAAAATCCCCACACCCTGACAATCATAAACCCTATCAACTGAGGTAGAAATTCTCCCAAAATTCCAGGCAGAGGGAATCTTTAAAAGACACAGATGACTCAGAATTAACGTTTATGAAGAACACGAAGCTCTGGTGTGCTCCCAGCCTCTGGCAAGCCTGGTGGGAAAGGCCTGTCACCCTTCAAATTGTAGAAGCTTCTGCCTGCTCAGAGGTTTGGGGAATAAATAGGATGAGTAGCTCTGGGAAAAAGGTATAAAAATGTAAAGAACAAAGTATCATCTGTTTGGCCAAGAGCAGTCAGTCTCCTCAAGTCTGTGTCTGTCCTTCAAGGGTAACCTGGTGTGTGTGTGGTGGGGAAAGGATGGCGGGGGCGGGAAGGGGGAGTTTGAGGGGGTGCGCTCACCCCAGTCCCAGGTAGACTGTGAAAGTAGTCATAGTCTCTTGCTGCATTTCTAGTTCTCGTCCTTCCCTCAATATTACGTCCTTTCACTGCCACCCTGCAGCCTCAGCTGAAGTCCAGAATCTGGCACTTCCGACTGACTGACTGGAGTCTGCCGCAAGTGTTGCTGCTTGAATTCCTCACGTAAAAAAGCGTGTGCACCTGTTTATTTTGCTAGCTAGTTTTTTCTCAATTTTCAGCGTCCCATGTCCCTTCTTTTCTGACTAAGTGACTCTTGTCATGATGCTGTTTCTGTAATTTAGTTTGCTACACTTGGCAAAAAACATGTGAGGAAAAACCCTAAAAAGGGTAGCACGTCTCATGGATCATCAATCCGGTGTGTGATGAAAGGAAACAACAAATGTGTAATCAAAGTAAGCAATAATGACAGGTTTATTTAAAATTTCCAGTAGAGAAAACCCACTAGTTTTGGAATAAAAGTACTCTGTATGAGAGTGTAAGTGAATATAAAAGATTAGCAGAAGAAAATAAAACCAAACGTAGTACAAAAAAATTAAAAAAGTCTGAAATGGATTTAAACAGAGATGTTCTTTAAATCCTCCAAATATTTAACAGTTACTAGGTTTGGCAAACAATTTACTTGAAAATGAAAGCCTATTTCTGTACTGTAAACTCCATAAAAACTGCTTATTAAATTCAAGCACTCCATACAATTGGTATTAAAACATATAGGCAGTCAATTTCAGAATAGCAGGAATTATTCATTTACTCTCACAGTTACATGAATTAACCAGCTGCATAACTGCTTTTTTAGAGGATGGATAGAAGATGCCAAAAAAAAAAAAAAAGGATAAAATCTCTAAAAAATTGAAACACAGCAAAATTCAGACATCAGTTATTTTTAAAGCAAAAAACTGAATTTTTACAGTATATTCTACATCTGCAGTTGTCATTTCCCTATTCCCCCCTCCCCCCAATACTAAATCCACTAATCTAATCAATTCTTAACTTCCAAATATTCTGTACATATATATTTAGCAAAGAGCATATGCCTAACATTATTCTGACAGCAGTATGGTCAGCATACAATTTTAGAAAGATTACCATGTATATCATTCAGATTAACCTTTACTTAAAAAACAAACAAACAAAAAACCATTACTAAACAAATAGTTTTAAAATATTATGGAAACCCGTGAGAAGACTCAACACGGGCTCTACCTGATCAAAACACACATCAGAAAGACTATTAATGCTGAACTTCTGCCCGACGATGACCTTAAAGTGCCAAACGAGAATTTCTTATCTGTTTTCCAACAGCTAATTTGTCCCTGGCTTGGCCATCTGTCCTCTAAGGATGCACAAAGTCCTGCTCAGTCTGCATTTCAGCTGATTTTACAATTGAATGTTACAATGTAAACTAAACAGGTTCTTGATATCAACAGTATTTCACCAAAGGGTTTTTTTTGTTTTTGTTTTTTTTTAAATTTCTGAATCCAACAGTTGGTCACAGAGGTCAAGTATTATCAAGGCTCCTTTGTCAGTTCTCGATCGTGTCTGACTCATCCATCCTTCAAGTACATGCAAGGCTCAATAGTTTTCAAGAGGTGGAAGCCTGAGGCCATTTAAGACACCGATGAAATGGGGTTATGAGGTGAACCCATTTGAGTGAGAACTTTATCCAGCCACTGGAGGGGGCCGTGCAAATGGATCTCAATCCAGCAGGGGGTGCTAGTGACATCCTGGCGGTGGTATTCTGCTCCCCAACCCTAGAAACAACACAGTGGAGGTCACTGGACTTGCTTAACTCAGTGAAGAACGTTATTAAGAAAAAGAGTTAACTCTTTTATAACTTGACCGTCTGATTCACACTCTGGATGCTTTCCAAAAACAAACCTTCACACGCAGAAATGCACACACAATTTGGCAGGCAATTTCAGAGGAAGGGTGTGCTGTGCCCAGCTCCCTGAAGTCCATCCTTGGATTGGGAATACTGCCTTGTTTCTGAGGCAAAGCTCTGCCTCAGAGAATGTGAACAAGAAAAATAATAATAACAACAGTAACAATATTGATAAAAATAAAAGGTCCTTGTCTTGGGAAATGAAAGTTTTAAAATGTGAGAGGAGCATTTTAATACTTTCATTTTCATTGCCCATTACATTATTGGTAGTCTAGTGATATTAATCATGTAGTAACAGAGATTCTCACTTTATCAATTTCAATCAGTATCAAGAACCTAAGAAAAAAGATATGCTAGACAAACTGACATCATTTCTTCCTGTTCAGCCACTGAACATCTCATCAGCAAAGAGCTCGTGATCTTTTGATCTCTAAGTGAGTATCCAAAAAGCTGCCAGAGACATCAAGCCGTAGTCTTGATCGACAGATCCAACTCACTGTGCATTTGCATAAGAAGACAGCTTTCAGGCTTCTGCAGAATTATTGATTAGTATACTTAAATCGCATAGAAGACAGTCATGAAGCATTAAAAACTTTTTAAAAAGTATTAAAAACGTTTTGACATGATAGACAATGGAATATGAAGTTCTGACAAACCCCTGTTTCAAGAGAAATATCAGAAAATGTTGGGTATTATTTATCTCTGCTACCTACCTGCTCCAGGAATTTTAAGAAATGTATCTGAATATCAAAACTTTCAAGAGAAAGTTGTAATATGTGAACTACATAGGTATACATGTACATCCATTTATGTCCATCTGTACATACACTCTAAGCACAGATACATGTATGTACTCATGTATGTATACCCGTGGGTGTTTGTACAATTATCAGCAAGCTGTGAAGTTTCATTTCAAGGCATGTTTATGTGCACGTGGCCTCCATTAGACACTGAGGGCTTTGAAGGCAGGTTGGTTTCATTTCTTTCTGGTCTCTAGCATCTAGCACAGTGACTAACACAAAGCCGTTAAGCTAAACTCACTTGGATTGTTCAGATCAAGAGAATTTATTGAGCAAATAACTTGTAAAGTGTTTTATATTAGTCTAAAAATGATTACCTTTAAAATAGCACAAGATTGGCTATTAATGTTGGCAAAATGTTCTGTAACATTTCTCTAAAGATGCTAAGTGTAAGAAGGTAAAGTATGCGGTCCTTAACGATAATAAAGAATAATGTTGAGGTGCAAGACATTTGTCACTCATGTATAATAGCGTGCAAATTTTTTATTGTTAGTTTATGATAAGCAGCTTCCCTTTATCATATCAGCAGCAGTTTTTAATAGAAGATCTGTTCATCCCTAATTCTCCAAATCCAGCTTCCCAGCTATGTCCACTGTACCTAGTCTAATCCTCTATCCCAGTACTTGCCACGTTATAGCACACTTAAAACATCCCAGTCCGCAAGCATCTTGAAGCTAGAGACTTGAGGGGCTTTTTCAGCTTTATAGTATTTCTCTGGAATAGTTAGCTGAACTATTCGCTGAATAAATGAAATCTAGTCAATGTTTAATGCATATCCTTGTGTTAAAAACACTTTACTAGTGTTTTTTCCCTTATGTCAAACTAAATAATTACAATTTTGTCCAAGTGAAAAATCATTAGAACTGACTGCGTAATGAATAAGAGATGAGCCTGAGGAGAAAGCCAGCTGGAGCGACTGTCGTGAACTCCTCTCGGGCAGTCCCCGGAGAGCAGATGGATCATGGACCTGAGCAGTGAGAACCGCAGCGCCCAACGCCGCCTGCCCACTTCAAAGACGGTGAACGTGGGGAACCACGGTTAAAGTGGCAGACAGGACAAGAGGCTGGTCTCGGCTCCCAAAGGAAGGGCTCTTATCTCCATACCAACCCCTCCCCCCACCCCGCCAAAAAGCCCAAACATGCCGTTGACAAGTAACTGCCATCATTTTAAGATTCATTTTCACTAAAATGCTCAGTCAGAAATGAAACCCTAGGTGTTAATAATGCATGAGAAAGGTCTTGGCAGTCTCATAGGTACATGGTATATAGGTCACCCTCCTTAAAAGGTACAAAACTTCCTTTCATACTAAAAATCTACTAGATTTGGCTAAAGATAACTATTGGATTATGTTTTGAGGAAACAAACACTAAGAGAACACAGCGAAGATGTGCTAATGCGATTTAAAGAAGTAGGGAAAAAATGATATTCAGGAGAAGGTGTCTTTGATCTAAAGGATGATTAACAAAGTTCCAAAATTACCCTCTGTAATAAATACATTACAAAACAGGTTTCACAACAAGTCAGATGAGCTTCTAAAGAGAGGACATGAAAGGTGATTGCCTCACCCAAATATATAATTAGTTTTGTTTCTCAAGGTAAGAGGATGGGCATTTATCTTTGAGAATTCGGAGACAAGTCAGCCAGCCGCTAGAATAAGTTACTGACTCATGAAATCTAATCAGATGTTAATTTTTTTTTTTTTTTTACTATTTCAATGGCATCTTAAAAATGTGTATTTCACAGAAGCAGCA
Organism: Scalopus aquaticus; assembly: GCA_004024925.1. Taxonomy (NCBI): domain Eukaryota; kingdom Metazoa; phylum Chordata; class Mammalia; order Eulipotyphla; family Talpidae; genus Scalopus; species Scalopus aquaticus. The sequence continues at coordinate 16,810 of PVIJ01011159.1, read as the reverse complement.
GAGGAGGCTGCAGAGAGCACAATTACTGTGAGTAATGTCTTTGGCCTTTCCCCCTCTTCCAACCTCAATACAATCTAAAGCTTAGTCAGCCACTTATCTCTGGGCAGGGGCCTTATTAACTTTTGAATTATAAGAATATCATGAGGTTTACTGGAACCACTAAAAAACCTTACCAATCAAAAATAAGTTTTAGCAGGCTCAACCTTTATTTTTAAATAAAGATCACTTGCATGTTGTTGAAACACAAGCAAATGAATGTTAACTATCATAAAAGTACTAAAAACAGAGTGAAAAGGAGGGACGTGTGTTTGCTGAACTGATCTCCTAAGACAACCGTGCCTTGACATTATCTATACTATCTGCCTCTCTCCCCTACCTCCTAGATGGCGGACGCAGATGGGGTATGGGTGGTTTAGTGGAGGGTGGAAAAAAAATAAATCATTTTATGCTAAATATATAACAGAACATATTCTAATGGTATTCTAATAGCTAAAATGGTGTTATCTCACTAAGGAAAAGTTATGAAAGCTATTGATGTTTTAAACAAATACTTCTATATCTAATTAATATTCTCTTCACTAATCAACATCCTAGTTAAAGTTTATCAGTGCCAGGGTAATAAGCTGGCTCATACAGACACCTATTAAGAGCACAGAGGTTGATACGTTGGGAGGAAGTGTGACAAAAGCGTGATGAAACCAACCCGGAGGAGTCCCAGCTCACCCACCTTCACGAAGCTCATTCGTATAGTACACATTTTTGTGAGCTCGTAGACCGTCTCGAAGCCGTGGTTCACCGACTGTGCCAATAACTGAGCAAATTCTTGGTTATTAAAAATTTTCAAACTACACCCACTAGGGATCTTGCAAACTGTCGTGGGGTGAAATCCGTGATGATAGTTGCAGTTCCGACTTTGCACAAAGATGCTGCTGTCACTCAGGCACTCGGCATATACCTCCCCACCAACATAATAAAGGTGAACGCCTGCAAGGAAGACAGTGCATGGAATTTAAGGCATTACTGTGGGAAAATACTGTCTTTTCCAGCTGAAAAGTACCCGGGTAGCTTCAGTTTGTAAAGTTAACCTGAATTCAAAGTCTGGCTAATTAAAGAAATAGGTATTCTCAAAGTCTTGCCCAATTGAAAAAAATCTCAGTTAACTGGATTAGTTAATACAATGCCCTGAATGCACATCTAGGTTTTTAGGAAATAAGAATACCAGCAACAAACCACAGCAATTTCATTTTGAAGAGTGTTTAATGCCGTACTTGACCACGGATTAAAGTACAGATTCTGACTTTAAAAATACAGCAGAATAAAGCTGGCCTTTATGATGCAATCCCTACCCATATCCATCTAAGCTCTTGCATTTATTTTGCAGCTAAAAATTGTAGGGTAGGAGAAGAAAAGACTGAGAGAAGAAATAAAAGATCTAACTAGAAAACTACAGGTGGAGGAAGTATTTCTGAGAGCTGTAAGATCCAGGAAAAAGAAACCAGAAAAATAATTCATATGGAGAGGGATCTGATCTCACTGAACTGCCATCTGCTCCCAGCTCTCCTTGTGGGGTGCAGGGTGCCTGGCACAGGAAGCCAATCTACCCAGACTTTTAAAAAAGGAAAGGGTGGGGAGGGGGGCCATTTTGACAAAGCCCCCACCCACTAAAGAAGATGACTTTATTCCAGGCCACCCAGCAAACAGTCACATCCCACGTGGCTTTACAAAGTGTACCTTGCAGTCACCTTAGCAGGCTGAGTCAATGGTGAAAATGACTGTCTCTTAGAAATATTATGTGCTGTGATCTAGGCACACACTTGGCTAAGGGGTCAGGAACAACAAAACAGCTGCTGGGGCTGAAGTCTGATTTTCTTTTTTGTGTGTGTGGAGGGGGAGAGAGAGAGGGAGGGGAGGAGAGGAGAGGAGAGGAGAGGAGAGGAGAGGAGGGGCAGAGAGAGAGGGAGAGAAGAGAAAGAGAGAGGAGAGAGAGAGAGGAAGAGAGAAAAGAGAGGGAGGAGAGGGAGGGAGAGAGAGGAGGAGACAGAGAGAGAGAAAACACCCCCCACCCCAATTACAAAATGAGGAATGACAAAATTTAGAATGTACAAAATACAAAGAAGCAGAAAACATTATCACTTCCTTTAGTGGTCTAGAGGGAAGAACCCTTAACCACCTGACATACTGTATTTGGTCGTGAGTGGTATTAAGCTTTCTGGTCAAACATTTAAGTTTTCCACACAACTGTACAGTCACAACAAATTTCCGGAATGATTCTCCATCACTACATTTCTGCTGGTCTAACAAAGCCACGGTAAATATCTCTGAATTATTCTGGATGTCCTGAGAGGAGATTCCTGGAAGTCAAATCACTGGATCAGAAGGCTGCTGCTTCCCTTTGCCAAACCACTTTCAGAATGCTTGTCTCAATTTACACGCTCACCAGCAACACACGTGTCACTCAGGCCAGTCGAGAGTCAGAGAGAGTTAAAACAAAACCAAGTTTCCCCAATTTATAGCTGAAAAAAATTACTGATTTGTGTAGCGGGCTAGGTACCAGCTCAGAGGCCGATTTGCCACTTGTCTCTCTTGCCAACTGACCGTTCCTATTTCCTCCTTTTATCCCATTGGGTTGCTAATATTGTTATTTTTTTTAATCAGTTGTGCATAGAGGAAAGGTATAAATTATTTATTTGGTTTCCTGTTAATCCTTTGTCTTTTCATTTTGTTCATGGTATTTTTCTTAAGCCTACAGAAGTTCGAGATCCTTAAGCAGTCAAATCTCTTGTGATCTTCTCTGTTGCTTCTTATGCTTAAAAAGTTTCTACCTCTTTGATCAAATGTATTTTCTTCTAGCTTTTTAATAGCTTGCCTTAAATAAAAAATTCAACTTATTAATCTAGCTGCATCTATGGAACGAGGTCAGGGTTTCTTCCCTCGCTGCACCCCAAAGCTCGTTTTGTTACTGAAGACCCATTAGAAGACTCCACTGATTTCTCACGCTTCACTTCACACACATTAAAATATTAAATACAGGACGGTCTAACTCATTCTATTGTTTTGTCCACACACTGACTTAATTGCTGTTTCATAATCTTTTAAGCCTAACATTAAGAATTTTTTTCCCTTTCTTTAAAAATTTCAGCTGTTTTGTTGTGTTTATCCATCCAGGTGACAGTCAGAAAACATTTTCCAACTTTCAAAAAACACTGCATTATGATTCTGACATGGATTGTTTTAAATCATAGATTAAATTAGAAAGAAGTAATGTCCTGAAAATGTTCTCGCAGTATTATATTTTCTCTTTAGAAGAACACTGCCCACTGCCTATTAACTTATTCAAATTTTCTTTCTCAGGGCCTCCCTGGTGGTACAATGGGTTAAGCACAGTGCTGTAGAGCTATGAGCAGCTGTGGCACGAGTTCGATGCTGGGCTGAGGACATTCCCACATGGCGTAGCAGACCGCTCCTGCCTCGCCCGCTGCTCCCTTCAGCAGTGTATTTCCATCTGTCTGCCTGTTCTGCGCCCCACTCTGTCTCTGGTGAACCCTCTCACTGCCCCACACCTCTGGCCTGCACCCCAGCATGTAAGCATAAATAAAAATCTTTTAAAAAAAATTTCTTTCTCAGTAAAATTTGGTTTTCTTTACATAATTCTCACATATTGCTGGGTCAGATTACTACTAAAAATTTTATGTTTTCTGTTACTATTGAGAAAGTGATTTTCCTTTCCACCATAGTTTCTGACTATTGCCACATTAAAGGAGACTGAGATATAGTTTATAAAAATAGATTCTTTAGTGGTTTCTAAATAAACCATCATATCGTGTGAATAGACACCACAGCCATGTCATTAATACTGACATGGTGAAGGAGGAAAGGCACTCGGACTTACCGTACTGGTGGAAATTAAGAAGAGCTTTCTGGAAAGAAAGCTGGCAAAACCTATCAAGAGCTTCTGACCTACTTACTTGAATTTATGTAAGAATATTATCAATTAGTTAATCATATCACCTGAAAATGATGATAATTTTGGCTTCCTTCCATGATCTATAATTCTAGTGAGGGCATCAGGAATAATTTTAAATAACATTGTTGCCAGAATCCTTACTTTCTCCCTAAATTTTAATAGGAATGCTCCAGAGTACAATGGCTTTTAACTACTTTGGGGTAATGGTCACCTCTACAACTCAAGGTATCAAAAATTGTCTTTCTATACAGTTTCAAGGGTTTTCAAGCCATAGAGAGATGTCTGTATGGTACATACCTTTAGTTCTAGCACCTCATTGTCAAAAGCAGTTTAGATTTTTATCCTTAATCATGTGCAGGAACTTCCTGTTCTAAGTGTTGTTTGCCGTTTTTGATTTTCTTTTCAGGATTTGTAAATGCTAAACTTTACCTCAAATGGCTTGCCAACATCTATTAAAAAACCTTTTAACTTAGTCCACTGTTCTAAATTTCATATTAATTAGGGCATTTTTTAAAACTTTTACTTTGGAAATAATTTCAGACTTACAAAAAGTTTAAAATAGAACAAATGACAAAGGAAAACAAAATAAATGACACCAAAATAAGTATTATCCAGATTCCTCTATTATAACAACTTACTTCAACGGCACCCCCCTCCCCATCTATCCCTCCACACATACCTTCATATAAACTCTAAACACATGCACCCCTCTACTACAGATGTGTGTGTTTGTATGTGTATTCTGACGTGGGATTGTTTTTCAATGGGTGAATGTCTCTGTCACACACACACACACCCCAGAGGGAAGCCCTTCCAAGCTGGCCCCCATGACAGGCCCCCAACACTTTCATGAGTACTTCTTTAATTTCTGACTCAGCCAAGCCCCAGCCTTGGAGTTGGTCAGCCCTTTCCCCAAGGAGCCCAGGGTGCTCTTAGTGAAAAGTGATGTGAGAGATGATAATCTGAGCACTAGTGTGCTTGCTGCTGCTGGGCATCTTTGCCTTTGCCCCTTTCAGCAGACAGATCTACATGCATGTATAGATACACATACACAAACGCACAGGTGCACACACACGCTCCACACACGTACGCGCACGTGTACGCGATGTATGCTTCAAGCCATGACTCTACGCTGATACGCCCTAGGGCGTAACTGTTGCCCACTCCAAGCATAGATGCCTCTTACCCCACAGTGGAGACCCAGCAGCCCCCACCACCATTCACACATTTAGCCAGTTGCTTAAGCTTCTATTACATCTTAAAGTTTCAAAACTACATCACTCAAACTGCCATTAACTACTCACGTCTTCTAAGAAGAGTTCAGGATTTGTTTGCAATCATGCTACACTGCCTGGCCCAGGTTAAGGATATCTAGCCAAAAATTTTAGCATTAGTTAGTCTGGACAGCTTCTTCCCTCCAGTGAGTTAGGATACTTATTTGAACTACTCTAGGTTTATTTATTTTAATTTGCTTTTAGTTTTAGGTTGTAAGTCATTGTTTTTTTCTGCAGCAAACCTAAGACAGAATAGTGCTCTCAAATAGCAAATTCTATTTCAGCTAATTGATCTCCATTATGATGAGTTGGTAACCCATAGTGATAACTGATTGGAAAGCAAAGAACTTCCTGACCCTACAAGGTGGAAAATTACTAACACTGCAGCAAGTGGAAATCATCTGGTGTTTGCTAGGCTGGTTTGCTAGGGAAAGAGAAGTCAGTTCTGGGAGAACAAGGACACAGCAGACATTGAACAGAGGCTGAAGTGGAAACTCACCTTTTCCGATATGCCGCCTTGTGTTTTCAATAGTGGAATTCCGGTTAACGTTGGAGAGCAGCCCGAGGCAGAAGCGGTTCTTGTTGTTGGAAGGATCAGTGAAACCATCCACCAGCACACTCGTGGAGGAGGCGTGGAAGGCTTCGCCCACACGGTTGTTGAGCTCATAGTAGACAATGGAGCACCAGTGTTTTGGTTCTTCATAAGCAACCGCCTGAACATCTGGGAAAAAGAGAAGCTTATAGTCAACCACAGACACGACGATGGGCCCTCAAAACCTGAGGCTGTGCTGTAAATTTGGCTCAGGGTCATGGAATGAAGAGACAGCAAAGCGACTGTGTTATAACATACGTGGTTTCTCTAGGTGTGCACAGCAGGTACACCTGACCGAGTGCAACATTCTCCTTTCGTTTGGAAAGTATTTCCTCAAGTTACTAGCGACAAGTTACTAGCGACAACCCGAAGGCCAGCAAAGCCCGGTCCTACCGCATCTGCTGGGCTCTCGCACTGTGCTATCTGCTCTGTGATACACCCGAGCATTACTGCCCCGCCACAGACCCTGGCTCCCCATCTAAAGAAACACAGCAAGTGCCAAGTGGGGGAAAAAAAGAAGTGGGAAGAGAAAAGAGAGGTTAGGAAATTTGCCAAAGGTGTTGTCATGGAAAGGAGTGACTTTCAACAAAGCCTGTGCTTTTCCAAGCAATGGAAATCCATTTCTAATGATCGATAAGAAGTTACTTTACTTCACACCAAATTGCTAATAACGATGATAACTCCAACTGTGCTGCAGTGCTCAGACGTGGGGAGAAATCTTGCCAGCTGGCCATTCCTGCAGAATGAATCATATCTCTCTCATCCAGATTTCATGCTAACTTCCTTCTATTTGCTTTATGTCATGTAGAGCAGGTGTGTTTTGTCTCTCCATTCCCAGAATGGGCCAACAATGGAAATTACCCAACTTCACTGACAGGATGCAGCTTGTTAAGTCAAATCTCTTAAGACTAACAAATCTCCAAACAGAACATGCTTCTAAACATTTGCAACTAAAAGCTTTCAAAGATAAGTTCCTTCTGTAGATGCCACTGGGTGAGAGATCCCAGGAGTGCAAACCCTATATGCTCACAAGCCAACACATAACGATCAGAGGCGCATGCAATCTTGAGTGCACAATTAGTAGGAAAAAAAGAAAGGGGGGAAACACTAGGAATGTGACCTGTAACTGTGAGGGGTAAGTCCCTCTGTGGCCTTGCCATCAACCTCCGCAAAAGTGCTTCACTTTAGGTTTTGGTAAAGAAAACATGGAAAAGGATCATTTGAAAAATCCACTCATCTTATTAGTTGCTTTAGATTCCTCAGCAAGGAGGGCGAAAAAAATCCTACACTATTTTCCCTTTTTACCAACCAACTCTCCGAGGTCAAGCTGCTGTATTTTCAAGGAGCAAACTTTTACTGACTTAGTAGTGCCAAAATGAAGCTGCAACGTCGTCGATAGGAGGCTTTTAACAGCTATCAGGATTGTTCAAAACACTGTTTGTGGAGGTGAGAGGTTGACCATATTTTCCTGTAAAAGGCCAGGAAGGTTTTGTGGGCTCTCTGGTCTCTACCGCAATTATTCAACTCTGCCCAGTTAGTGCAAAAGCAGCTACAGAGAATATGTAAGGAATGAGCTTGCTGGGTTCTGATAAAGCTTTATTTACAAAAACAAGGCAAACTGGCCTGTGGCTCTGGTCGGCTGCCCTCTGCTTCAGGAGAATCACCAGAGGTAAGGCAACAACAGAAAGGTCAACATTCCTTTCTCATGAAAAGATGAACTGACTGTAAACTGACTCCAATGGGGAACATTTTTAAGGTATTTAAAGGAAAAATGTTAAAACAATTGGAAGCTCTATTTCTTGAGCTGAGACATTTTGGGCTGAACAACAGCTACAGGGTCAAAGTGCTTTAACCGTCATGCTGGGTCCCTTCTCTCCAGCAACCCCATTCCCCAAACACAAATCTCTGATGTGTGAGCTCCGATTTGGCTGTATTTCCCCAACCAAATTCTTGCTTACTGGCTCATAATTATATGTTTGTGGGAATGTTCTAGAAATGATCAAGAACCATGAAACACAGGGCTAATAAGAAAGAAACAACGTATTTTTACAGATGAAGCAGATAATGTTTCAATTTACTACAATGCTCATGTAAGAAAGGTACTTTGAGTTTGCCAGCACATTTTAAGAACTTAAAAAATACAAATGAGGGCCTCCCTGGTGACCCAACCGGTTAAGCGCAGCACTGTGAAGCTATCTAGAACCATTGCAGCATGAGTTTGATCCCCGGCCAGGGAGATTCCCACATGGCGCAGCAGACCTCTCCTGTCTCCCTGCTGCTCCCCTCAGCAGTGTATTTCAGCCGATTTGCCTGTTCTTCTCCCCACTTTGTCTCTGGTGAATCCTTTCACCACCCCTCAACTCTGGCCTACACCCCAGCTTGTATGCATTAAAAAAAAAAAAAAACTTAAAAAAAATATAAGTGACTTGCAGCAAGTCAGAGTTATCTCTGCTTTAAATGCAAAAAGTGATCCAATGAAATAAGACCTACTGAGCAACCCAGTGGATGACTCCAGTTGCAGAAGGTTGATATAAATGGAATTATCTGCATCAGGAGCTGAGGGGCAAAGAGCTGTCCTCTAGGAGAGATGATTTGGAAACAGTTTTGTCCAATAGCGTGGCTTCCTACTGACAGCTCAAGCTGACTCAACAAGTCACCACAGACCTAGCAGGATGGCAGAGCTGCCGCCAGCATGGGGCGCAACATAGCGCTGAGAAGAGACCCGCCCCCCGCTGGAGGGGAAAGGAAAGCTCAGTCCTGCTCTAAGCCCCTCTGGGTGAGGGGAGGAAAACCATGCCCGATTCCTGTTGCTGGCAAGCCTAGAAACAAATAAACAGTAGGAAAGCAAGACAGAAATGGCATCCGTTTGTTCCAGTGGCAGCTCTATGTGGAGGAGAAACTGGAACACAGACGGCTCATGACTAATTACCCTCCTGACAAAAGGGCCTCTTGGAGAGCCACAACTGTACGCACTTGCCGCGCTGGAACTCGCCAGTGAAAACACTCCTTCAGTGTTGTCAGGCTCACTCTCGAGACTCTGTCCTTCTCACTCAAAAATACTCTCATCCCAATTCAAGCTCACTAAGTCTTAGAGTTCTAAAGAGATGACTTGTACAATTACACTAAGGTCTTCAGTTGAAGAAGTGTTTTTTTTCCTATAAAAGACTTATTATCCAAAAAAATTCGATCAAGCTCCTCTTACTGTATGCTTTCTTAAACAGCTACCATTTTTATTTTTTTTTAGATTTATTTATTTTTGCATACAAGCTGGGGTACAGGCCAGAGGCGTGGGGCAGTGAGAGGGTTCACTAGAGACAGAGTGGGGAGCAGGACAGGCTCGACCAAAATGCCCTGCTGAGAGAAGCAGCAGGCGAGGAGGAGAGGTCTGCTGCGCCATGTCGGAATCTCCACTGCCGGGCATCGAACCCAAGCCACAGCCGGCTCCACAGCGCTACGCCCAACTGGTTGCGCCACCAGGGAGGCCCAAACAGCTATCATTTTAAAGAATTTGTGAGAGAGTAACATTTCGGCAGATAAACTTTAGACTCTGGAAAGGGAGAAGCAGCAACTCAAATTACCTCCTCTGTTGATTTCTGAGGGCAGTGAAGGTGCCATCATATTTGTGTCCATTGGCTGAGAGCCGTCCTGGGTCATGGAGTCTTCAGGGGGCAGGTAAGCAGGTGGGGGTGTATCGGCTACAGAGCAAAAAACAAAATTTCTTTTCATCCTTAATAAACAAGTACACCTAAAAACATAAAGTCTCTTCTGAGCTGAAATTCTTACGGGATTAAGTTGCCATTTCAAAACCCACCCCCACCCCCATCAGGACTGGATGCCCCAGACACTGGGTCTGACGTCGAATTTCTGAAAACCACCACGGGCTCATAACCTCACACCACTGTAGCGAAGATTCAGCGGGCAGAAAAGCATCGGATGCCAGTTCCGGAAGTGGCCAGGCTGTCGGTGATGGTGTCGCTTTAAACAGTGACTGCGCTTAAACATACTTTCATGCCTGCACCTCGAGAGAACCTCTGAATTTCAGAGTTTGCCTGGTGGATGGCTCACTTCTGGAAGCGACCACAGAATTCTTCAAAACACAGAATTAAAAATCGAGCTTCAGGGTCTCTTATGTCAATCCGACGGGTTCCCAGGAATTTACCACCTGCGTTTCATTAGGCCAGCCTGCGCCCTGAACGGAAACACGACTTCAAGCAACCAGTTAGGACGGCCTCCTCCCTCCCCACTTGTAATTGCTAGTTTGAAAATCCCTAATAATAGGAGGAAATAAATCTGTTTATCATGGCTATCTCCTATTTCAGACGTGACATGTATGTTTCTTCTGGAAAGCACACAGCCAGCTGCCAACAAGAGGGCACCAGTAATGGTTTTTGAAACAAAGAACACCAGCACAAGTCTCTTGTCTTGAATAAAATAAAGGGCTTCCCACGCAATCCTTTGGGATCAGAAAAACAAGCTCCCCATTGGCCCTCGAGAGCCCACGGAGCACACAGGTCAGAACAGGGCCCGAAGTCTGGCCGCAGGGCGCCGCGGGTCACCTGGAGAAGCAGCGGCCGAAGTGAACAGTGACCACTGCTCCTGCAGCTTTGCGGCTGACCCCGAGCACCGTCGCCCAGCTGCCGAACAGAGCAGACACCGGCGACGGTGGGAGCCTGACCTGGGTGCTTTTCAACCCTTTCAGCTCCTTTTAGTCTCACTGCTTGCATGCGTGACACTGCGCTGCTTCACGTCTGCCAGGAAAGGAGACCAAGAGCCTCCTCGGACACCGAGCTCATGCATTTCTGCACACAAGCCGGTGAGAATTCTCTGGGAGCCCGGGCTGAGCACCCACGAGAGGGACAGCAGGCGGCTGGTGGTCCGAGACCACCCATCCCCACACACACCTCCTGCACCCCTTGTAACGCTCTCTTCTCCCCATTTCCTTACCTGGCCTGTGCCTTCACCGAAAGTGTAAATCCAAGAGAGCATCTTCACTTGCTCACTCTTGGCCACCCCACCCCAGGTGTGCTGCTGCCCAGAGGCTGCTCACACAAATCTCACCACTCACCTTTTCACCAAACCTAGTGGATCTGCAGGGCTGGCGTGGCGGCTAGGGAGTGGGCCACAATGGCCACGGTTGCCAGTTTCATTTTTAAACTATCCCCTACTCTCATCCAAGACAGCTTTCAGGTTGACAACCAAGCCAAAGAGCGCCAGGGAAGGGCCGCAGTCAAGGCCAGCAGGATCGGGGGCAGATTGCTCGCCAAGCGCCGAGGACACACCGCACTGCTGTCAAATTCAAATTTACTTAAGGACATTTCAAGCTGCCCAGTGCACACGGGCGGCCAGGCACGTTCCCTTCTTGAAATGCTAACAGACGTCAAGTACATCTTTGTTTTGAGGATCCTCCTTGGGGTCAACTGGCAAGAAATATGGCACGAGTGATTTTTTTTTTTTTTTCTGCGTTGCTTGCTTACTAACCTATAACTGAAAAATATAATGTTCTAAATCATTTATTTTGATAACCATTACACCATCAGTTAAAGCTAAATAAGGAAGACCGCTGATTTTGTTGTTTTTGTGTTTGTCTTTGCGCAGTTAGAGGAGCAGACCGTTTTCAGTACTTGGGTTGTAACTCCTTTGGTAAAGTCCATGTTTCTTGGAATTACATCACCACTTACATGAATTTGATTAAGTAGGGGCGTGATCTCTCAGGAGCTACCATTTCTGAGTTGCTCATGCTATTTTTCTTTTTCTCTTTTATCAAGAGCAAGGCTGTAATGAATATGCCACCCTCAGAAAGGCAATCGTTTCAAAACCTTTCAAAATAAAACATACTCAGACATTTGTGCTGGACTTGACTTACTTTCACCTAAAGTCCTACCCGGGGTTCTAGAGCACACGGCCATCTACCAGAGCTGCAAAGTCCCGCCTTGCCAGCCATGGTGAGTCCTTACTTAGTGTCTCTGATAGGATCTTAGAAACTACAATTTCAAGTGAAAAGACATATAACAGAAGCAGGTCGTTGAACACCATCATTTTGTTGAAGTTTGCTGGGATTCTTTTTTCCTCATCGATGTTACAGTGAAATGATGCTGCATGAGTCGCCGTGATCCGAGGACCTGCTGTGTACCCAGCTTCTCCTGTCCCGAGATCCCGACATCTGAACACAGAACATCACTAAACAAGCCAACCTACCTGGCATCTGAAAAGGGCTTCCTGGGTCCGAGCTGGTGGGAGAGTGAGGGTAGGTGCTGCTGCTGCTCCCAGGAGAGTTTGGGTAACTGCTGTTGGGAGAATGAGGAAACGGATGGCTGTTGGGTTGCTGGAAAGAATCCGGAAAAGTGGCGTTGAGTGGCATGTGAGGCTCATTTTGTCCTAGGTTACGGAACTGAGCTAAGAGGCTATGCTGAGGATTATATTCACTGTGTCTTGGAACCAGCACTGGAGGAAGAACTGGAAAAAGAAAGAAAAACAAGGGACAAAAATGAGAAAATGAAACATCTGTAATAACATCACAATGAAATCGAACATAATCTGTAAGCAACCACAAACTATCAGGATCCTGCTTCCAGTCAACTCAAAAGCACCTTTGAAATGCAGTCCAAGCCATTTTCACGCACAAGCAAATGCAGAAAGAAGTCCAGCTTCTTTAGAAGCTTTGATGATTTATGACAAAGACCTGTGGCACTGACAAACTGCTCAAGGTAAGTTTGCAAAATACCTTCTTTGAGTTTAAAAGGTTAAGGTTTCCCCATTCTTAATTTTTCTTTCACTAAAATCCAACGCACAATTAAGAACATATATTAATATTGACAATCTCACTGCAGAGCCCTGGATGGTAAGATTTTGCACATAAGAGTTAACAATATTTATGAGTGATAAGAGTCGTTCACAACTCTTTTAAATCAACACATTAACTTACTTTGAAACGGAAGCATGGTAAATAGAGTGGGTACATACAGTAAACCGGGTAAAATCCAAATTCCAAGGACATTAGGACAGCTCATTAGATAAAGCAGGATGTTTATGGCATGGACTTCATGTCACATCTTAGTCGTCACACAAACATCTTCCCTCTAAGAATCTTAATGTATTTATCCACTTCCCAGTAATCCTGGTCATGGGCTAACATGCAAAGGAAGAAACACTGAACTACAATGGTGACACCTGGGAAGGGCAGGCTAACAATCCCAACCAGTTAGAACCCAGCTTCCTGCCATGTTGCCAGATGGCTCCTCCCTTGGCTTCCTGGTGGTCCTTGTGGCCTTGGCTACTAAGAGAAAAATAGCACATTTGTGAACTGCATGGAGGAGACAGGAGGAGATTGAAATCTATTGGGTTGTCAGAAAAGTCGTGACATATTTTTACCTGAAAAACACAGAGAAAACACATGATGACTTTTCTAACAACTCAATATTACTGTTATTAGAAGTTTGGGCTCAAAATAAATTTTCCCAAAGAATTGTTTAGTGCCATTAAGTAGATTTTTGAGGGCCTTCCGGTGAATCCGTCCATAACTTTTACCATTTCTAAAAGAAAAAGTGCTCTTAACACTTGGATTACCACTTATTCATGTCATGTCCTGAAAATTGATTTTCTTAAGCAAAGAGTTTAGATGGTATTAAGAATTCTTAAATGCTGTATTTTAAATTTCCACATAAACCTCTAGTAATAAGACCTGCTGAATTCCCTAGCTGGTATCCCTTAGAAGCAGATCTTTTTAGGATAACAAATGTATATTTCACATCTGTGCCTATATACTGTAGTGCTGTAAAGGAGTGTCTGCAGGTAAGTTTCTAGAAGTGGAAATAGCAGGTGAAGGGTAAATACAGATGCAATTTCGTCATTGTCCAGCAGCCTTTCCACAGTGGCATTGTTTCCCATTTGCCACCAGCAATGCATGAGAGTGACTCCCCTACTACCTCCAGAACAGACTGTTCTGCCAAACCTTTGACTGGCCACTCTGGTGAGAAATGGCATTTTGATTCCATTTCAATTAGCTTCATTATGGTGAAAGTTGATCATCATTTCTCTGTGTGTGAACAATCTTACTCGTGCCTTCTGCCCATTTTTGGTCTTGGTATTTTTTTATTAAAAATATGTTAGAACTGTCAGCCCATGCCAGATGCTACAAATATTTTATCACAATCCTTGATTTGTTTTTTGACTTTGCTGATATGCAAAAGTTAATGTCTTATTTCTCAGCAGTTAATTTTATCAACACTTTTTTCTATTGCACATGGGCTTTTGTCCTAGAGCTTCTTCTACACCCAGATTGTAAGGGGGGGGATTGAGCCATACCTTCTTCTCTGGCACATAAAATTCCACATTTTATTTAGATCTCCAGTCTACTTGGAGTTCAGTTTTATTTGTATTATGAGGAATAGATCTAATTTTAGCCTTTTCCAAATGGTTAGCAAGTTGCCCCAACACTGTCTATGAAAAAGCCCATCTTTGTCCCAGGGATAAATACTCTTTTCTCATGAAGTTCCATCTATGTTGGGGTCAGTTTTAGACATGCCATTCCATTCTACTCTGGTCTGTGCACCAGCACCATTCTACTTGAATTCCAGAGGCTTCACTGAGGTTGTAACTTCTGGAAGGACTAGTCTCTACAGTTCTTCCTTTTCCAGGGGTTGCGTGCACGCTCCCTTCTCCCAGGAACTTTAGTTAGCACCTTGTCTAACTCCAGAAAAATAATGTTATTCTACTGGGGTTGCATTGTATTTATAAACTCATTTAGTAAGAATTACTATCTTGATGAGGTTGAAAGGTTCTTACAAGAACTAGGAAGGTCTGTCCAAGTCTACTTCTGCATCAGTCAGGAATATTCTACAGTTAGTGTCTGTATTAATTTCCTGGCCTGCCATAACAGAACACCACCGATGGGGGTCTCAAACAACAGAACGGAGTTCCTCAGGCTCTAGTGTGGCAAGCAGGTTTCTCCCGAGGCTTGCAGATGGCCACTAGCTTTTCTCCTAGTGCCACTTCTCTTTGTCCTGGCCTCTTCTTATCAGGACCCCAGTCAGACCAGATGAGGGTTCACCCCAATAGCTTCACTTTAACTTTTTCAAGGTGCATTTCCAAATATAGTCACATTCTGAGACACTTATGATTAGAGCTTTAACATACAAATTTGAAGGGAAACAATTCAATCTATAACACTTCCTCTATGTTTTATACATCTTAAAAATTATAAGTATTTTATCTTTCCTGCTGCTATTTTAAGTGGGGTTTTCTTTTAATATATTCTAATCAATAATTTTATGTATCTATGAAGATTACTGATACTTCTGTGGTACTTTTCTCTCCTACTATCTGGCTGAATTCTTTTATTGTCTGAGTTGGTTTTATCACTGATTCTTTCTAGAATTTCTCAGATAATGATCACGTCACCAACAAATACAGTTCTACTTTTGGTTTTCCAACTGTTTTTTTCTTGATCAATTGTAATGGCTAATAGTGCTAGTAGAATGTAAAAGAGCAGTGGAGACAGTGAACTTGCTTGACTTTAGTGGGAATGCCTGCAGTGTTTCCCCATTCAGTAAGATGCTGACATTGAGACTGAGGTACATTTATTATGCTAAGGAACTACCCATTTTTATAGCTGAGTATTTCTATTAGGAATAGGTGTTGAATTTTTGTCAGAGGATTTTTCAGCATTTCTGGAAATTATGATTTTTCTTTTCAGACCAACTAGTATGGTCAATGGTCCTTATGTTTCTGACATAAAACCTACTCGGCCATGATGATGCGTTATTTCCCTAATGGGGATGTTAGAATCTAATAACTATTGTTTTATTTCAAATTTTAATATCAATACTCATAAGTAAGCCAGTCTATGAGTACCTTCGTGTGTGTGCTCTATCAGGTTTCAGTGTCAGTGTCACACTTGCCCCTGCTTCCTAAGTGTTTGTATGCTCAAAAAGAGTTGTATTTCTCAATAGCCACTAGATGCTTGATAACCCCCTCCGCAATTAAAATATGTGACCCCTGTCACTCTCAAAAGTGTCCTGGTTTGAATAATAAATTATATGGCCATATAAACTACAAATGTAACAAATTAAAATTCAGGACAGGACAAAGGCAGGTCTGGGGTCTGGAACAGCTGCCGGTCCTAGAAAGAAGAAACTGGAAGCTAACTAGGCAGGACTAAGCCCATACACACATGTTCTAAAATGAGCAGGCCCACGTACTCCTGCCTGTACTCCTGCCAAACGACAAGGTGCCCACTCTCCCAGAGCGTGTCCTGGGCCCCCGGTCTTGTTCCTTTCATTTCAACAATATGTCAGAGAACAAATAACTAAGATCTGTATTTTTTGTTGGGGGGAAGTTGGAGGAGGCCAGACTCCCCCATCTTAAACACACCTTCCATGAGTGATTCTCATTTCTTAGGTGAGAGGTTGGTTACGCAGCTCAAAGAATGAGGATTCACAAACTCCGGGCCCAACTCAGATGATGAGAAATGGGGCGGGACGGGGAGTCTTCCTCTTACTGCTCCTGTCCACATTTCAGGCTATTTCTAGCGGAGGGAGACAGGAGGATGGGGGCACCAGACGCGTCTGGGGAGCCTGGGCTCCAGCACACTGAGAAGGCTGCTCCGGCAGGGCCACATCAAGCAGAGACTGTGGCTGAGGGTCCCCTCGAAGACCTGCTGCCCTGCTGGTGAATTTGACTTCAAAGGATCTCCGGGGGTGGGAGGGGAGCTATCAAGCCCAATGTTAACACACTTTCTTTGCACATAGAGATTTTTTCATTTGAGTCATTTAAAAATCAGACTGTTCTGTGCTGCATTCATCTAAATTCTGAGTGCACACCTGGCAGAACCCTGCACTGGCTGGCACCACCTGCTCAGGTGTATTCTGGGGGGGAAGGCTCCTCAGTGATTGACCACACCTCCCTCCAGGCACCGAAAATCTCTAACTGCTGTCTGTCTTTAAAAGGAAGAGGCTCTCCTTTCTTTTCCTGACCTCTTAGGAG
>PVIJ01011158.1:42242-56216 GCA_004024925.1 Scalopus aquaticus | reverse complement strand
CAACCCAGATGTCCAAAAATAGATGATTGGATCCAGAAGATGTGGTACATATACACAATGGAATACTATTCAGCATGGAAAGAAGATAAACACATGCAATTTGCAGCGACATGGATGGAATTAGAGGGAATCATACTCAGTGAAATAAGCCAGAAAGAAAAAGAAAAATATCGAATGGTTTCACTTATAACAGGACTATCGGGAGGCCGGGTGGGAGAGAGACACTCAGCCAGGGAAGGGAGGGGAGGATAAGGGCACAAAATGGAAGAGAGGAGAATACAGGGGACCATGGAGATGGATCACGGGTGAATTGGTGGTGGGCTGCCCAAGGGGAATACAAAATGTAAAAGACATAAATAACAATAAAAATAAATAAATAAATGAAATAAAATGAAAATCTATGAGATTACATTAAAAAGGAATTAAATAATTAAATAAGAGCAATACCAGATATTGCAGAACCATGATCTAAAGAGTCTATTTTCTGTTTCTGGAGGGCATGTTCAAAGAACAACCATTAGAAAAGTAAACACCACCTTATATGGTAACACGGACAGTATAAAACCCTGCTCAGAGCAAGAAAGGAAAAAGTCTCCTAGCAGCCAAAGAAGAACGCAGAAATTATTATTTCAAATTAAAAAAAGTATATACTACAATGATTGCCCATTCCATTTCCCTCCAAATTCTAAAAAGCCTGAACTGCCCTACTCCAGCCCCAGTCCACAGTTTTATTAGAAGCAAAAAACCTGACAGAAACTGAGGCACTTGTAAGATTGTTGCACCAACAAGCAACAAGAACTAACAACAGAAAACAGAAATAAAAACAGCCGTCAAGACTTCAAAAAGCTGCAAACAGGCCGACAATTCCAAGACTTTATGAGGTACACCATATGATATCATATGACGATGTGATGATTTATAAATGATGAAGATGTTAAATTATATTCAAAACAGTTACGAGTAATAAAGGAAACTAATATATTTTTGTTAGTTAAAATAGGGAAAAAATTTGAGTTTTTAAAAAAGTTTACTTTCTGCGCTCCATTTATGTGAATCATTGTTCCTTGGGGAATTTTACAATTATATTTATATATGTTACTGACTATTTAAAAAAAAAAAAAGTAAAATCTGCCCAGCAGCCTTCCAACAAAAACCTGAGTGACCCAACATGCCCCATAAATGCTCTCAAGTAGGAGATGCTCATCAAGGTGGGAGTCGAACGCCAAGAAAAACCGAAGACTGGAAAGTCTACAGCACAGCCATTAATCCAATTCAAATTAATTCAAGGCTGGTCCTATGTGTGGATATGAACTCTGCACAACACTTTACACATTTAGTCCAGATTACAATCTTGCAAGTCAAGTAGCCTACTTTATAGAAACCTGAGTCTCGGTGATAAATCACTAGCTGAAGGTCATGACTAGTGGTAGGGTAACCCAAGTCCCACAGGGTCTGGAAAGTACATGCATTATCTATCATGCCTTGCCAAAAATTTTAATTGATATAATTCATCTTTACAAGTTGCAACTAAATTTAAATTTATACTTTATTTTCGCACCTTGAAAAGCAATAACTAGTGGCAAGCTTCATTTCCCAAAGTGTATTTCTAGGAACACTACACCCAGAGTGTAACAGGCATTACCAGCTATGGAAGAGAGAGGGTATTGTATCACTATGTCTGGATAAAGCTGGTTTCATCTGTTAATATATTTCTAAGGGTGTTCAAAACACTCTCCAAATGGAGGAATAACGAATCTTTTCTCCACAGGCACTCCGTAGGTATTAGCATTCCAAAGAACACAGGAAATCCTGGTACGTATTATTCAATGCAGATGATTCCCAGACACTACAGTCTTACATTTTAAGTCAGCACTGATATGGAGAAACTTAAAACACACTGAAAAAATTATCCAAGAAAAACTTAATTGAGTGGAGTGCAACTAACTATAATCAGCATGACCCTGTTTACTCTATCTCTCTCTCACACACACACACACAGAGAAAGAGAGAGAGAGAGAGACTACAAACATACTTCATTTTTGCTACACCATGTAAAGTTGCATATCTTCATCAACTGGTATCTTCTAAGAACAAAGACATTCTTCTTAGTAACACTGATACGATATAACATGATTCAATGATATCATCTACAGTTAACAACTGATTCAGAACAAAATATTCCTCAATTTTAATGGCATAAAACAACAGTCATATATTACTGTTGTTACTTATGAGACACCAGCCAGCAGTCAGCTGGGTGTTCTCTCCCAGTTGGGTTAACTCATGTGTCCGTCAGTTCTGCTGATCTAAGCTGGATTCTCTCACAAATTTGGGAGTTGGATGACTAAAAGCTGATCTAGGAGGGCCTTAGCTGGGGCAACTGAACTCTTATTCACCAAATTTCTTAGCCTTCAGTAGGGTAGCCAAAGCTTGTGATGCCATGATTCCAAGAACCACGAAGCTTGTAAGAATTCTTAAGAACCCTACACTCTTAAAGCATACTATCATTTTTGCCACCTTCTGTTGACTAGCCCTGACTCATAAGACACTCTTATGGGAGTAGCTGCAAAGCCACATTGTATAGGGCCTGGATACAAAGAAGATGAAGAAATGTGGCCATTTTTGTGATTTCTCGTATCATCTAATATTCAAATTCCCCAATTGTTCCCTTTATTACTTCCCTACTTTTCTATAATAGGAATTTATACCAATAAACATACTTCAAACTCCTCTTTGAGATTTCCCTGAGTTCTCAGGGAAGTAGTACTAGCAGCCTCCCTTCTATGACCCTGTTCCTACCCACGCATTTCTGGTAGGTATTTTTAAAATTGCATGTGTAGCCTGAAATAAAAATTCTTCTCACTTTGGTGAGGAAAAAAAAGTCTCTGGCTCTTAATTCTACCAACCATTTCAAAAGTCTAGCCCTCAAAGACTCATTCAGTACTTGGGAATCTTATTTTACAAGTGCTTACATACAAATGGGTTTCGTAAAATATATGGGTTTCTCTTCTTTTACTCTAGATCAGATCCTCTTTCTCTGTGCCTACCTTTTTTTTTTTTTTTTTTTTATTACCATGGACCCTGCCACTGTCTACCTTTTCTTCCATACTTTCTCTCTCCCCTGATTCTGGAAGGAGACATTATATTGTAAGGTTTTGTCATCTCTCCATTATTTGTTATCCTCACTAATCCTATCTTTATTTTTCTGTAGTAGGTCACTATCTGAAATCTTTCTCCATGCATTTCATTATGTTCCTGCCTTTCGTCATCTTTATCGAGATGTAGACACAGAAGAAATCATAATAGATCTGAACTAATTTGCCTGAGACACAAATTCCTGAAAAAGCAATGGGAAATCCTCATGGTATAAAATGGGAGCATCTGACTCACTCACCAGTACCTAACGGACACAGTGCTGAGTTGGAATTTGCTCAGCATAAATTCTCCTAAGGACTTGGATAATACTTAGTCATCTGTATTCCCACTCTAGTCACTACTTCAGTACAAATTACAAAATCACTCCATATTAGCCCATATAACATCACAAATAGAATTGACTTCCTGTGGCTAAGAAAGCATTTTTATCTTCAACCACATCTGCTTTTCATTAACATTTACTTTAAGCAAACTATAGTAAACTCTGCTTCACGACCCGTTCTGGGGAAAAAACAAAAAACAAAAAAATTGCCATTTTATCTTCTTCCTCTTTTCACTTTTTAAAATTGGCCTGATCCCAGATTCATGTTTCATACTGAATCTCATGGAATCAAAATGTTAAGGCACTGGTATTTCGCACAAATGCAGTCTGATTCCTCACTCCTCCTGTATCTAGACTAATCATAATATATGCTGCGTACAGGAATGGAGGGCATCGGCCTGGCCATGGTTCCCCTCTCCTGTACTGCTGGTAGCCACAGCCTGGCAAACATTGGCTGTTTATGTTAGCACTAAGTGTATAACACTGGGGTGACACAGGAGGTGTTGAGGGTTATTTAAATAACTTTCATGTAGAGGTTATCCATACATACTCATATTACCCAAAACATGTACTTTCCAGTTGCCTAAACTGAGGTGAAGTAGGGTGAGATTTATTGAAAACAAGAATAAGGAAAGAGGATATTACTATTATTGATGGAGAATTAGAGTGAAAAAACCTGGATGGAAGCTTCACCAGACCAGAAATAGAGGTAAGGGTAGAAATGATTAACATAGCTGTTAATCAGCTACAGAAATGAAAAGTCCTTAGGCACAGACCAGAGGTAGGGACACAGAGATTGAGAGCCATTAATCCCTGGTCCTTACGAATCAACCTAGTCACACCCTAAAAGTAACTAATTTAACTATAGATAACAATTTCAGAAAGAAATTAACCCCTCCCCAAAAGAAGAACACTCCATCAGTACAATTGCTACCCTGGTCAAATTGCAGCCTTTCTTGCCCGCATATCTATGCAAGCATCTTCTTCTCCTTTCCTTTCCTTTTTTTTTTTTTTTTTTAATATTAAACCTGCCCTTTTGGACATAACCAAGATTCTTCACTTCATAGGGAAACTCACTGCGCACAGACCAAAGGCGAACTCTGGTGAAACTTTTCCCAGAGGTAACCAAGGACCCAGCTCACCGAACCTAATACCCCATCAAACTGACATCCATTATAAACTTGATGGAGTCTGGTGAAATGATCCTAGTTTAAGTACTAAATAACTTTTACTAAAACCTCCAAAAGAGTGAAGAGTTTGTAAGGTGTACAGTTGATGTTCATCCTCTGTCATGCTCACCCACACAGAAGAGAATGATATAAAGCAGAGAGGCTGCCTGAGCACTGAGACACCAAAAAAATATAGGACAGGTTTTGCCCAAAGGTCCTCATTGAACTAATTTCTGAATCACAGAATATTTCTTAATTCAGGATGAACTTCATAATATCAGATCTAAAAATTCAGATGATGCCTGATAGAGGCTAGTTGCTTCTAACAATCCATGAAGTTTTCCAGTATGAAGCAACCAATGTGTCATGGTTATTAACTTTTTTCCTGAAACCTATTTAGAAGATTTTACTGGGTCACATAATAAAATATTCAACTGATGATCACAATGAAGTCTAGTCAAAAGCATCGCAATTAGGATAGAGTGTGTGTGTCGACAATGGACCTCTAATGGCAATGAACGTCTAAGGATCTTCATCAGAGTCAAAGAATGTGCTAGCATCACCACTGGGTGCCCTTCCGGAGACTTCAAAGCAGAGAATTTGCCCTTTCAATAGGGAAAATATTGCCAAGTGCTCTTGATGAGGTGAGTTTTCATGTCTTGGAAAAGGGATTTGTATCCTGTGTATGCATCTGTCTATCAATACCATATCCCATGTAAAAATCACTGACAAAGTACTTAACATGGTGGAGTCACACCCCAGCTCAATTACTTAGAATCATGTGTACTTGGGAAAGTCACAGCCACTTTCTTCATTTGAAATACATAATACCATCACTACCTACCCTATTTCTATCCTACTGCTAGGAGGGAAACATTAGATAAAGTGCTCAGCACAAGTGCACTGCACAGTGCTGGCACATAGTAAGTGCTCAGTAAGTAATAGTTATTATATGCTACAGGAAGATTTAACATCTGCTAGAGACTATTCCCGCTGATTTTGATTTTCAATAATATTATGGCATAGATGTAGTGCTCTTCAATGGCTCACCTTGCACTTAATATTAAAATCCAAGCCCTTTATACATTACCCTATAAAACTTTATATATATGATCTGGTGCCTACCTTCCTCCACAAGCTCATTTTCTATCATTCTTACCTTTCCTACCAACCTATAAAATATCAACAAAGAGTAATTTCTGTCCCACAAACATGCTATATTATATTCCCATCTTAAGGTTTTGAAATGTGCTACTATTTTGGCCCAGAGAGCTCTTTCCCTTAAGGTTGTGTCCAATAAATATATGAGGCAAGCCTCAACTAAAAGGTCACCTCCTCAGAGGTTTTCTCTAATTACATATAGGAGACCATTCTCTCCTATGCTCTCTCTAGCCTTTTGTTTTATTTTACTTAATTCTTAAGACTCATTACAATAAAAAAACTATATTATTTCTTTATCTATCAGTGTATCTACTTGTGTGTCCCTGAGCACACCTCCACTGGAATGTAAGCCCCCTGAAGGCAGAGGCTGACCTTACACAGCACATCAGGTGCACAGTGAACACACTATATTTGGTGACTGAACTAGGTATCTATACCAATCTCCCCTGAGTTTATCCCATTACTAATTAATAACCTCTGAGTCAAAGGTCAAGAAAAAAAATCAGTCCAGTCAGTCAAAGAGAAGACATCTGAATTTATTAGTGGTGGATTCTTGAAAAGGGGATGAAAAGTATGTATAACAGGGGCCACCTATGGTCAAAACCTACTGATCCTCACACCCACCCACAGACAAAGCCCAATCTGTACAATGTAAAGAGAAATCGGTGTACATTTTGAAAGGTACAATACACCAGTAAGTCAATGATTTGGGCAGGGAACGAAAGATTTGCTCCTTCAAGAAATGGTATAAAAGATACTTTATATCCTGTAAAATGATATCATGCCTGCAGAACCTTACCTAAACTTTAGAAGATTAACAAAGTTAAATAGGTTTCTTTATGCCCTATTCAAAACCATTAAAATGTGAATTGTGGCCTAGGAATATTACATTCAAAGTTTCTCAAACTTCTTTGACTGTGGAATGCCTTTCTTCAAAATACTAATTTACATACCCTCAGGTCAATTTGGAGAAAGCTTCTGTAGAGCTCATGAAAGTCATTGTGGTAGCAACTCTGAGAGCCTACCATTCAGACTGATTCTTACAAGGTGCTGAGAACTAAAGTTGTTTTTTCCAATTGCTTTATTCAGATTAAGTTTTTAACCAGAATAGCCTGGATCTCCTGTGTCTTAATTGTGTTTGTTTTCTTCCAAAATTAAGTGAAATCACTTACTTATTTTCTTGGCTCACGATGAGGCATAAAGCCTTTAGATAGTTGTGGGCATCCTGTTTTGATTCCTATTTAAACACAAAGTACTGTCTATATAATATGACATTTACTTTAAATTTTGGTTAATAGTTTTGATCAGGTATGTGGGATTTCTTCTTATTCCTATATTACTCAGAACTTTGACAGAAATGACTACTAAATGTGATCAAATGTAAATTTTAAAATCACATTATTTTCACTTTTTATTTGTTAAATAATGAATTACATTGAAAATGTGTTGAAGATAAAATTTCCTAATAGTACAATATCCTTGCATTCCTAGAAAAAAAATCTACTTGGTTATCGTATACCATAAATTTAGATGAGCTGATAAATTAGATTTCTTAATGCATAGGTAAGGAAAGTCACTTTAAACATACATAGTTTAAGCATTTGGAAAGATATGTTAATAACAAGACAAAGATTTTTTAAAAATCAAGTTGATTTTTAAATTACAATATAGAACTGAAATTGTCTTTTGTCTGTATTCTACAAATTAATTCCAGAAAACATGAAATATTCAAGAATGTGAACAGCAATTTTGAAAGACAATGAGGCACATCATAAATATCAGATAGCAAAAAATATAAAGACAAAATAACCTACGTAGAAAGATGCCCTGAAATATACAGATATACAGAAAAGTAAAGCAATTTTACCTAAATAATATGACCTATAATTTTAATTTGTTAATATTTTTAATCCCAATTTTCTCACATCCTTCACGACTTATCTTAATACTAGAAATGAAACACACACTATAACAGAACAGGAAAAAGTCTAATATTCTTGAATCCAGGCTAATGAAAACAATGCAAAAGAATCTTAATAACCACTTAAGCACTTTTTTTCAGTTATTACTTCCCAAAACAATTATTTAAGCAATAAATTTATAGTTGCTATTAGTGTCAGGTGGAAAGTAGCATTTTCTATGAAAAGCAACAAATTATTAATCACAAGTTCAAAGCCATCTGAGTGCCCTTAATAGCATCATAGCACTGATCCAGTGTGTTCCCTGATAAACTCTATTGGAATTTATACCAACTCTCATTTTCATAGTTTCCACATTTATTTAATCAAAACAAATACGATCAGTTAAAATCAAAGCAACAAGAATATATAAACATCAGGTTTCCTAATATTTGATTTCCTACTTTACTAGAAAGACTGCTACAAAATGAAAATATTAAAAGCGTGAATGTAACAGATTACTAACAATACTCACGCATCATTTGAACAAGTCATAAATTCTCCCTTGATTTTGGGATGCCATGAGCCAGTATGTAGCATCGCCGTGTGACCCTTACAAAAAAAAATAAAATAAAGGAAAAGAGATGTTCAAAAGGTAAAAAATAAACTGACCAGAAACTGACACATTATACCTCAAAATAAAAAATTTTAGTCCTCTAAAAACAATTTAATTACAAATGATTATCTTATCCCAAGGTTATTTCTTCATATGCTATGTGTATTTCATTTTTTGTTTATTTTCATGTTGTTAAACGCACTTGTGCAACCTCCTCATACCCAGGAATTAACACTATACCTGCATACAATAGATGCTTATTAAGGGTGGAAATGGAGGCAAAATGACACCCTATTTTTAGGAGAAAAATAAAAGGTAAAATTATCATAAAAAGGCCCTTCCTGAAAGGCATTTTTTTTCTCAGTGGAAAACAGGAACAGAAAGAATTTACAAGTAATGAAGGTAAAAACAAGAAGGTGGGAGGAAAACTCCACACTTCCTAAAAATATATCAACAATACTGATTTTACACTACACCTATAAGTATATTAGAAAAGGAAAAAACATCTTAATCAGGAAAATCAGCCCTACTAAATATAAAATATAATATAAAACACTATAATTAAAACAAGGTGATGTTGCTCTAAGAACTGACATACACACAAATCAGTCACAGAGAACATATCAAATATAAACACACACATACACTTTTTCACACTAGGTAGCAAAGTCAACCAGAATGGTTGCATGTAGTAACTCAGGTTCAGGTAGGGTAGACAAGTGGATTACTTTTTAGCACTTTGTGTGCCGGTGCCCTTTAAATTTACCAGCCCTTGGGGCCACCGTTTTCTGTGCCACCGCATGAATGGTATAAGCATTCAATAGAACACACACAACTCCTGAACTACTGGATATTAAAAAAACTGTAATATCTCTCATAAAACACTTTACACTTTCACCAAAACAATGTGTAAAGCTTCTAGACTGAGTACAATCAAAGAAATAGCTCCTAATAGTTCCAAATAAATCCACCTTGTCGTGAAAGACCCGAGACTAGATGAACACGTATTAATACGTGAGCGGCCACCTGATACTGGTGACAAAAAAACACGTACTAATACGTGAGCGGACCACAAAGTGTTAGTATAAATAATGGCAGGGTCTCTTATTCTGAAAGAGTCCAAAGTAAAGCTATGTTGAAAAGAGCAAAATGTGCGTATTTAAATGACTTAGAAGGGAAATAACTGTAACTCTCTGGAAACAATGAATTAGAACTGCAGGTCCCCACATGGCTTGAGACCATCTCCGGTCCAAGTTGCCCACAGTGCCTCAAATAATGTCTGGTTAAATCCTGACATTCTGTTCATGTTTGCAGAACACAAATGGGGACTAAGAGATGAAACCTCTTCCTGCAGTAAGGAAGGCCTGAAGTAATGCCTGGAGAACTAGATAAGAAGTTTGAAATTCCACTTTCCTCTCCTTAGTTCAAGACTTGCATATCCAACTATCTTCTCGACAGTTCCATTTGCATGCCATGGATTTTTTCAAACATAATAGGCCCAATAGGAAAATCTTGATTTTTACTGTTCCCTCCATTTAAAATCAATGTCTTCCCAGTTGCTAATATTACAGACTTGGAAATCATCCTTAAATATATGCTATCCTTAAATTCCACTAACCAATAACTATCTGAAACCATCTTAAATACCAATAACCATAATCCCTAAACTCTCTGCTTACACGCTGGTTCAATCCATCGGCTAGTCCTGTCAATTCAACCCAAAATATATCTCAAACCCATCTACCTTTCTCCTTTTCCACCATTACCACTCCTGTATGAGTAGACGTTATCTCATGTCTCCTCAGCAGTTATTAGGCACTATAGTGGGTCTCTACTTTCCCTCTTCACAGAACAATCGATAGAGTCTTTTAAAAATAAACTTGTAAAAACGCCACTCTTCTACTTCTCTGACTTCCAGTCTCCTTACATAGCCTACAACAACTTAAATTTTCTGGCTCCTGCTTTCTTCACATTTTCACTTATTTTGTGCTCACTCTTGTCCAACATGCGCTAGTCCATTGACTTTTCATTTTCTCCAATTCACCGGCTCTTTCCCCACATTAGGGACTTCACACATGCTTTTCAACCTGCTGGAAAGTTCCTTATTTTCACTTTCACATAAGTGGCTTCTTCTCATTTTTAAATCTCAATTTACATTCCACTTGCTCAAATAAGTACTGCCCAGCCTTGCAAAAAATAATTGTGGCCTGTTTCATTGTTTTCTACCAAAGTAGCTCCCCATTTCTTTAATGAAAGTCACCAAAATTTTAATTCTTTATATATTAATATGTTATTTGATTTTTGACATTGTGGTAATGGTTTACATATACAAAAACAAGGAGGGGAGAAACCTAAAATTGAATATAAACAAAGATATATGAATCAAATTGTATTTCAAATAAAAAAACAAATACTCTGAAAAGATAAACAGAGGGTAATAACCCAGTAATTATATACTCTGAAGTAGGTTTACTAGTGGCCCGCAAAAAGATATGTCCATGTTCTACTTGCTGGAACCTGTGAATAGGACCTTATTTGAACAAAGAGTATTTGTAGATATAATTAAGAAACTGGGGATGAGATCAGTCTGGGTTACTTACGTGGGCCCTAAATCTAATGACAAGTACATTTCTATGAGACAGAAAATGAGAGGACATAAGATAGAGAAGGCGCTGTGAAAATGGAAGCAGAGACTGACATACCAAGGAATAACCCAAACACACACAAAACTAGAAAAGGCAAAGGATGATCCCTCATGAGCCACTGGAGGGAGCATGGCCATGCCCACACCTTGATCTAAGACGTCTGGTCTCCATAATTGTGAAAGAATAAATTTCTGTTGTTTTAAGCTAAGTGTGTGTTAATTTATTACAGTAGTCCTAGGAAAATAATACACTGAATTCAATACTCTTATTTTAAAGACCAAAGGATGGTAAATAAATATTGAATGTTAGTTACTACATTTGTTTCTTTTTTACAGTGGTATGCATTAACAATTCTGAAACTGCTTTCAATATAATGAAGAATTAAGCAAATGAGAAAATACAATGGGGATAATGGCAGTAAGGTTTCACACAGTTGGAAAAGGGAGTTAGAAAAGTGAGCAGAGGGAAAGTTAGAATGAATTCTGTGGTGTTTGAATTAGGGACAGAACTATGAGGTCATGATTTGTAATAGGCAGATATAAATACAGGTATATATGTAAGTGTGCTCTAGCTTCATGTGCTAAGGTTATCTAGAAGCAATGACACCCCAAAGCAAACCCCGTACAAAAACTCTAGTTTCTAATATCACTAAAATGAACCAGGACTCCTTGAAGAAATGATTCATTTTAAGGTTGGGGTAGAAAAAAATGAAAAATGAATATGAAACAATCTGTTGTCCTGAAGAAGAAGAAGATACTGCAAAAATATAGAACTACCTTAAAATGATGAAAGTGCAGGTTGAAGGGTCTTCCACCAACCAAATCTAAGATAATTAGGGTATCAAAATAAATAATGACAGTACTGGATTGTAAAGCATTGGCTAAAATAATAACCCTAACATGGACACTTATAAATAGAAAGCTCATCCTTATGGTAGAATGCTAATAAATATAACGTGAGTGACAGAGTTAGCAAAATCAAGTTATGGGACCCTAAGTGCCCAAGGACAGAGGAATGGATCTGGAAAATGTGGTAAATATATGCAGTGGAATACTACTCAGAGGTAAGTAGATAGGTAGGAAGACAGACAGACAGACAGACAGATGAACTCTTGCCATCTGCAGCAACATGGATGGACTTAGAGAGGATAACGCTAAGCAAGATAAGTCAGAAAAAAACGACAAATACCGGATGGTTTCACTTATATGTGGAATATAGAGAAATAAAACAAAAGATCATACAAAACTAAAGTAATAACAAGCCCTTGACGTCTGACTGCAAAACAGGCAGTCAGAAGGGAGTCAGGTAAAGCAAGTGAGGGAGGAGACCCGGTGAACATGGTGGCAGATATGGGGCCTGGTGCAAAAACATGCATGTTAGCAGGACTGGAGAGTAACAAGAACTCAATTTGTTGCTGGTGGAGACACCAAATGATACAGCCACTCTGGAATATAGTTTGGCACCTTCTTACAAAGCCAGACATAGCCTGACCATAGGATTCAGCAACATAAATCCCCGGTATTAATCCAATTGACTTGAAAACTTATGGCAATTATATACAAATATTTATAGCAGCTATATTCATAAAGTTTTGTTGGCAAAACATGGTTTACCAATGAGACAGATTAGATATGTGAGGGAAGAGAGGAGTCAAACAGAACTTGTGATTGGGGCTGATCAATTGGTAAATGGCAGAGCCATTCATTGAATAAAGATGACCACAAAAGAAGTAAGTCTAGAAAGAAAAATTACAATTTCCTTTTTGGACATTTGATGTTGAGATGCTAATTATGCACGCAAGCGAGTTTGTGAAATAAGTTGTTGGTATCACTGGACAGGTAAGAAGACAGGGCAAGAAACATAAATTTGTAAGTCATCAGCAACCACACATGGTATTTAAAGTCATGTGACCAAATGAGATCAATCAGGGAATAAATATAAATGTCAAGGAGGACTCAGCGCTGACACCTGGATACTCCAAAATTTAGGAGGTTGAATTAAAAGGAGGAGCAACAAAACAAGAGTGAAAAGTAATGGTCAATGAGGTAAGAAGAAAACCAGGACAGTAGAATAAACTGAAAGTCAAAATAAGGACAAAGTCAAAGACAGTGTAATCGGTATGTCAAAGACTGCTGAGTTACAATATTGTAAGAGACAATTAACCATCATATATGACATAATGTCATGTACAGAAGAATGAGTTAGGTTCCCCTCAATTTAGCACCAAATTTACTGAAAGATAATAATTGAATGGCTGACAGATTGAAATCCACAGGAATCTCTTCCTAAAATAGAAACTTTTGTTTTGTTTTGTTTTGTTTTTATTTATTATTTTTTAATTTTTTTAAAATTTTTTTTTATTGTTATTTATGTCTTTTACATTTTGTATTCCCCTTGGGCAGCCCACCACCAATTCACCCGTGATCCATCTCCATGGTCCCCTGTATTCTCCTCTCTTCCATTTTGTGCCCTTATCCTCCCCCCAACCCCCCTGGCTGAGTGTCTCTCTCCCACCTGGCCTCCCGATAGTCCTGTTATAAGTGAAACCATTTGATATTTTTCTTTTTCTTTCTGGCTTATTTCACTGAGTATGATTCCCTCTAATTCCATCCATGTCGCTGCAAATTGCATGTGTTTATCTTCTTTGAACGCTGAATAGTATTCCATTGTGTATATGTACCACATCTTCTGGATCCAATCATCTATTTTTGGACATCTGGGTTGCTTCCATACCTTTGCTATTGTGAATAGTGAATAGTGCCGCAATGAACATACGGGTGCATGTATCCTTTCGGATTAGTGTTTTTATGTCCTTTGGGTAAATTCCCAAAAGTGGGATTGCTGGGTCGTATGGGAGCTCCATGTTTAGCAGTTTGAGGAATCGCCATACAGCTTTCCATAGTGGTTGGACCAGTTCACATTCCCACCAGCAGTGTAGAAGAGTTCCTTTTTCTCCACATCCTTTCCAGCATTTGTTGTTGCCTGTATTTTTAATGTGTGCCATCCT